>CM031238.1:4922210-4989617 GCA_018340775.1 Taxus wallichiana var. yunnanensis
TATTGCTGAGTTTATATAACTTATATTAATAATATAGTCATAATAGTTTTTTTATTGGTGAATTGTGAGAACAACTCTCGTAACTATTTTAGTGTGAGAGATATCTTAGGGATAAATTTGAGAAATTGTAGAGACTGGAGAGAGATATGTGAGTTATTGAGATTGATGTTGACTCCTTCTATTAAGGAGAACATCCTCCTATATAATGTAAACTCCATCTATGAAAATATATCCTGAATGAATTTCAGTTTCTATATTATTATTATTCGTGTTTTATTATTGTGCAGTTTTTATCATGCTGGTATCAGTGTGAGTAGGTGGATATCTTATGATGGAAGGCTAATGGATATAACTTGATGGTGATGTTACTTGTTTGATCCATTAGCATAGGATAGTTTCAAAATCTTCTCAGAGAGAGACGTCTGTCATCTTCTATATAGTGTGTTTTATCATATCTCGTTAGCAGTCTGCTATAATGCTATCTGCTATTTAATATTTGTTTGATTCTCCATGAATTGATTAGAGAAGTATCTAGTAGATATACAATCTATTTGCATCTTATTTCACATTTAGATCTGCATCGATATTCATTATCTCTCTGTCGACGTGCTTGGAGCAGAAGTGACGTATATGAGAAATATCGTGTTTTGATATTTTTGTTACAACTATGTTGGATTTGTGAAATTTTAAAACAGACCTAAGGAGTTCTCACTGGTTCACAGGTCCACACAAGCTGCAGATGAAAATTATTATCTACACATCAATCCATATTCGAAGTTTTCAGTTAAAGGAAAAGTCTCATCTCTGCCTCGATATATTCAAGACCATCGTGATCTCCTCCAGCATGATTTGGTACCAAGCTTCAAGCCTCAATTTCCAAAATATCTTGCTTCGCCAGGATTTTCACTCCTCCACACCAGCGTCTAGGTTTTGACATGGTCATATTATGGATTATATCTGAGAGACATCTATTACATGATGTAGACAGCTAGATCTACATCTTAGTGCAACGTGGTGCTGTCATTCTTCTTTGTTACCTGCGGTCCCACGTTTTCCATCAAATTATCTGGCCTGCAGTTTCTAATACAAGGTTTGTAAAACATTCAAATCAAGTCTATAGTTTGTGTTTGTGATTTTATGTAATTGTCATATGTAGGTTCGAGTCGTGTCTTTTAGTCCTCCATTGCTCAAAAGACAAAAGTATTTGTTAATAATAATGTCCTTACTTAGTTGTGTCCATGGTTGTATTTGTGTCCCTAAAGTCTCATATTAAGAGCCATTGTGGTTTCTAAAAATTAATTTTTGTGTTGTCTTTTATAGTTATATGGTCAAAGTTGTGTTTTTACAACTAGTGAGTTTAAGTCTTGTATGTCATTTTGTGTTATTCAAATTTTCATCTTATAATGGTCTTATAATTAGTGGGTCAAGTATTGTTTATAAAAGAATCAAAATCATTTGTGGAGTTTGTTATAAATGTTGATAGTCATTTTTTGTGTCAAAGCCAAGTGTTGTCTTCTCAAATTCGAGTGTAAGTTTTGAGTCATTGTAAAAGTCCAGTATTTTTGGGTCCATTATCAAAAAGTCAAATATCAGTAAAAAAAAAATTGCCTCATGGATGCATTTTTAGTGTTACCCAACGTCTAATTTTTGGGAGAATAAGATGAATAATATTGTAGTTCTAATGATATTTTTGATGACTTCAAAGAAGGAAAATATGCCTCGCCCTCAGACCCCCGCAAGGGGGTGTTGCCCTCGACCTCACTGGGCAACACTTCGCCTCAAACCCCCGCTTTGGAATTTCAAGAACCAAAGCAAAGATTTGTGGGGAAGATGCATCGACAAAAGGTGGTGCAAATTTGAGCTCCATGGTCCAATCTATTGAGTAAGTAGTAATACATCGAGGATGGAGGAAACTGAGACTCGAAGGTCAATCAAAGATCCTCTCAAGCCATTGTCATTACCAACGATGGGGCCACATGAAGTTGTGGTGGTAGTGTGTGTGTATCTCGTGTTTTCTTTATTTCATATTTGGTCATAGATGAATTCGTAGTTCCTATTTAAATAAGCAAAATGTTCACATCGAGGGGGAACCGAACATGGTCTCAATGTTCAATTTTCCTCTATTCAAGCTAGATTCGAAGCATTGATCGTTCCTGCTACATGATTCCCCTCGAAGGAAAGACATAAGGGGACAAAGATTTAAAGCACAAAGGAAAAGTAGGAACATGATTTTTGGGTCATGTTGTCGCTTTGCAGAAACCATCCTTTCGTTTAAGGTCATTGGGTTTCCCCGTAAAACCATCCTTTCTGTTTTAGGTCATTGGTTATCCTATAAAACCATCCTTTGTTTTAAGTCATTGGTCATGTCCCAGTAAACCATCATTTGTTTCCCAGCTTGTTTGTTGACCTACAAAACTATCGAGATCATGAGCACGCACATGGGCGACATGTCGCAGAACTAAGAACCGTGATTGCTGTTTCTATAATGTCAACATTAGGGGAGTGTATATCGGGAATTAATAATGATAATAATAAGGGAGTGAATGTTACTAAAATATCATGTGTAACATTATTAAATAAAATCTAATATTATTAATAATGAGTTTATAGAACTCATATTAATAATATAGTTATAATAGTTTTAGTATCGATGAGTCAGTGAGAACAACTTACGAAATTCTATTTTAGTGTGAGAGATAGTTTAGGGCTAAGTTTCGAGAGAGATCAGAGGGACTGGAGAGAGATATGTGGGTCAGCTGAGATCGATGCTTGACTCCTTTGTATTAAGGATAACATCCTCCTATATAATGTAAACTCCATCTATGAAAATTTATCCCTAATGAATTTCAGCTTTATTATTATTATTCCTGTTTTATTATTTTGCATAGCTTTTATCAAATGGGTCTTCTTTTAAAAATAAGGATGTTAAAAGGATCTGCACAAGATTCAAAATTAAATAATCATTCTCTACTCCTTATTACCCATGGGCAATGGAAAAGCAAAGGCCGCCAATAAAACAATTATCAAAGTCTTACGCAAAACCTGTGGACACTATTAGTGACGACTGGCATAATCAACTCCTATATGCTCTTTGGGTTTACCGCACTAATGTGCATATGCCCACAAATGCTACACCATTCTTGTTAGTTTACAATACTGAGGCCATCATTCCACTAGTGAACTCAAAATATCATCATTACAGGTCTCACTCAAAGGCATACTAAAAGACAATGAATATCACAAAACCGCCTACATGAGCTTGAAATGCTTGACTCTCGTAGTGTCCAAGATCTTGAACACCTTCAAGTATATCAATATCACATCTCCCAAGAATATAATCACAAAAATCATCCTCACGAGTTCCATTTGGGGGATCTCATGTTAAAATAAAGTTAGAAAAACATGAACTCCAAAGCTCCCTTAAGGGAAAATTCAAACCTAACTAGTTCGGTCCTTATGTCATCACAAACAAGCTTGGGGGTGGTGTATATCACCTTTCCACTCTCCTAGGTAAGCCACTTAAGAACCCACTTAACATTATACATCTTAAATTATATTACGCATAAACCGCAACCATTACCCTACGACACACTCTTGCGTGCCACTGCTCACACTTGATCGTGTGAGGGCATATTACATTCATGAACCTCACGACATACACACTAGACATTTCACATTCTATGCATTCACCACACATCTTTATATCATCACAGCCTCACACATTACAATACCTTATGATGTACTCTAGTTCCACGGTTCATACTCAACTATGAGTGTCTAAATCTGAAATGAACTCACCATTATTCACTCTTTATGCTCTATGCTTCATAAATCTATCTTTCTAGTGCACAATTTAAACCATTTCCGATAAAATACTCTTTGCTCTATGGTTCATTCTTAATTTTGAGGGGTCTTCTATAAATGAACCTCATCTCATACATATTCATCCACATACACTCAAGGGAATGTTGAACCTATCACACTCACATTTCATATCATTCCAAATCACTCATTCATAGCATACCGTATATATTGGTCACAATACTTGTTACTTACTTATACTAGTTACATGTACACTTTATTTCACATGTTAGACAAATAGTTTTTATGTCATTATCTTCTATATACACATACGCGCTCACTTGTTCTCTAGTTTTGAATGTAGAATTTACACCCATCATGGATGTTCGCACCGTACTCTTACTAGTCCCACCGAGGCTCTCGGGCATCTACATTCATACACACCATGTTATTGTTTCATTTTATACTACTTCATATTCTTCCTAAAGACACTAATCTATATCGAACATACATGATTTGAAATCATTTTAATCTTTCTAACATGCTAACGTGGTGCTTCATGTGCAACATTTTCTTGTAAGAACTATTTTCCGCTATGGTTGTCTCGATACTTTGTCATTCACATTATTTTCCATTGTTTGCTATTATATAGCATTTTTGCAGCCATGTACTATGTTTTACTTGTTCATCGATTGTATTATTTTGGCCACTTTGCCCTCAGATTGTCTTGTGACATTGTGAGAAATGTCCCATGTTTGAAACCCACTTTTTTGGTCTCCATTGTCTTATTTCTTGCTAGATTATACATTGTATTTTATATACGTATTTGTCATGATTGCACTAACACATGTACTAGCCACTTTGTTTACATTTGCCTTGGTTTATACCATGCACATTCCTTCCCCATAGATACAATTTAATAAGCATAATTAGGTCCTCTTTTCAGGGGCCGCATTCTCCTAATGACATCGTATGTTAGCCCAAACAAGGAGCATATATTGGGTGAATCGGTCACCCCATATAACAACTTAGATCTTTAGCACATGCCTACATAATACAGAACAGTAAAAAATTTACGATGTGAACGACCTGCATTTTGACTTCTTTGTCCTTAGTTTAACATGATACCAAGACTCCAGATAGAGACACAAGACCTCGGGTGCTCCCGACCTTCTCCCCGGACGCCTATGACCAGAGGCGCTTAGAGTCACTTTCTCATATTCACACAATTTACCACATTTCACGTAGTAGTTTTCACATTATAGCAATTTACCATATACTCAATCAATCAAGATAAAAATTCCATCATCCTAACCTGAAAGATATCGTTCCTTTCAAAACATGTCATTTCTATCCACCATATTATGTTAGGAGGGCTCCCATCTGTGAGACTTTGAAAACCTTACTTCACACATCTCCTCCTTAACACATCCTCATCAACCTACCTAATCAAATCCAATCAAAATGTCACTACATTAGATTAGAGTAAATGTGAAAGTTTTCCCTACTTGGATCGGTCCATATAATATGGGTCAACCTTTGAATGTCTTGCACTTGTGGCCTTTCTATTATTAACACATCAACCGTCATGACAATAGTCACATCAAAGATCTTATTTCACTATCAACTAGTCACTTAATCACCGTAATGATTTGAAATTATGTGGTTTTCCATCACTATCCTCAAATACCTTAAAGATGAGCACCATGACTCTATTCATCACATATTTCACATGGAAAAGTTCCTCCTTAGTAGGAACCCCACAATCATTACATCCATCTACCTTATATACCAACCAAAAACATGTCTTGGGGCACACATGTGTAGGTCATGCACGTATCTTTCTTCCCCTCCTCGAAACGGTCTATTAGGGTCTTCCCTCAGCTCAAAATAAAGTCAAAAATCATTGGATGCTTCTTATCAAAAATACAATAGACTGATCCTTGAAGGAAAACTATTCAAAATATCAAAATCATTTGTAAAAAAGAGAAGCTAAATAAAAAGTAAAATTATTGATCCTCAAAGGACAACTACCATCAAAGTCATAGACCGATCCCTCGAAGGATGGCTATCTAAAAATAAAAATCAAAAATTATAGACCATACCCTCAAAGGATGGCTACCCATGTAAATAAGGCTTCCCGCATTGATCAACCTTTAAAAATATCAAATATCAAAAGCATCCATAGAAAGCTTCCCACATTGATCAACTTTCCCATAATAAAAACTTCCCACATTGATCAGTTTGCTTCAAAATAAAATAATGTAAAGCTTGGGGCATTTCCTATGAAACCATTGAAAGGAGAACCTATTCTCCCATACAACCTACATATGTCACCCCTTCTCATGTTCTAGAAGGTACATATTTTCACTTCATCTCTATGTCCAAAATCCTAAGTGTGACTACCCATTGTTAGTCATGTGTTAACATTTTTTGTAAAGGAAAAAAGTGCAAGCACCTTCATTCTGTTGCTTCCCATCACATATGTATCAAATCCAATACAAAGAAATCAATCCATGTTTCATTCTTTTACCATGGTTTTGATAAACATTAAATATCACTTTCAAATCAATATCAAATACACATCATATCTAAAACATAACTTTACATCGACATCTATCAATATCTATCATATCAAACATCTACCCACATAATTCTTAACACACCTCAACACTACATTGTTATTTCTAAAACATCACATATACTCAATAAAATCGACATTTTTCAAATAGATGCCTCCTCAGGCACTACACCTCTAGTCACTTGGTCACCATCATGACCCCATCTAGTCCTCATAAGCCCACCTTTGTGGAAACATCAATTTTTGTCCTTTGACCTCATCAATATTCATTTTATCTCCTCATCATTAAGTGATATAGAACACAAACCCTTTATCACTTTGAATTCTCCCTATCACCTTTAGAAAACATCAATTTTGGTTCATGGCCTCGTAAGCCCATCTTTATGTCATATGTCTATAGACATCTATCATTGGTCCTTTGACCTTGTCACAACATTCATTTTCCTTCGAAGTCCTAGAAACATCATTTTTGTCATGTCTATAGGACACAAACCCTTTGTTCCCTATCACTTGATTTTACAACGACATTTATCTACCTCTATCTTGGGGGCATTATTCCATCATCCCTCATCACTCCTCATCTTTGTATCTTTTCATCTTTCTCTTCCAAACTAGTGATCAATTCCATTTTAGGTCATCAATCCCTAGTTTGAGGGGGAACACCTTATCACATGATTCTGCATCCCTCACTTCCATCACATCTCATTTTTTTCTCATGGCTTGTCTAAAACCACTCAACAAAAAGGGGAAAATGTAGACACCTAAAATTAGCACCACTAATTCCCATGTCCACATCCACTAACACTCTTCATTATCACATCTAATCCCTATCCTAAGTCATATAAAATCTAATTCATTACCCCTCATCTTTATTAAGTACATCAACATCAACATCATCACCATACTTACCTCGTATAAGTCCACATCCCTCATTAATTAATATATTACTTTCATACCCTTCATCTTTATTCATTAATTAAATAAGCACAACATATCATATCTTAGGTTATATACTTATAAACCTATATCCTCCATTAATTAATTAATACCCCACATAATCCTAAGTCACATCTACACTCACCCCACATAAACCCTTCTTACATTAGTTAAATCCTAAGAAATCATCTAGAAATATTCCTAGGTACTAACTTAGGAAAATCCTAAACAAATCCTATATTTCATATCTTCTAACCAACTCACATTTCTCAACAAACCAACAAAATATATACCTCAAAATCATAACCAAAAAACTTGATTTAGGAAGTTGTTCCATCCATTTTTCCTCACAAAGCTTGAATAGACCAAAATCACCGAAGATTCGGTCAATCACCATGATTATTTAAGCCTATTTTTTCCTTCTCTCGAGGATCCCAACTTCAATTCTCAAGTTCCAAATTAGCTCACAGTCTCCCAAAATTGTCTTAAGACCTTCCTCAAGGTGTCTACATCACATTTCTTGTATTATATTCAATCACTTTCTTCATTAGTCTAGGGAAGCTTTAAATCAAGCAGTCCTCAAGCATCTGTAGTTCTTCTCTCCCGGGTACTTGTCAACTTTTCAATCTCTCAACATATCGACATCAAGAGATCCTCCCCTAGCCTTTGGAGGCCATCCAAACTTCCAACAGTCATTTTTTCAATCCTCTGGTGTCAAATCATCTCTACTTATACCATTAGAGGCCATTCAAATTATATCAACGTTCTGTCTACATCTGCAATCAACTAATCTTCCAAGTGACACTATTATCTCACCTTCATCAACTACAATGAGGTATGTACCTTATTTTTATGTCATCATTTTGTTAATTCATTAATTACAATCATTTATCAAGATTTATCCCACATTCTGTAAGTTTTTGTTATTTACACAGTAATCATCGCGATTCACACAATCGCATCACGATCAACCCCAATCGCTAGTGATTTTCCCATTCACCAGAGATTCCTTTCTGTTAGACCTCTTCACTATTGCAACCTACCTTTTTGACATTCAGACTTCAATTTAATAAAAACACTTATCTCTCGTGAGTGTTTTTTCAGTCACATCAAGCTCCTTTGAGCCATTTGCAACACTTTATTTTCATCCAAAACAAACTTATCATCTTCGCTTGCCTTTGTGAGCATATGCACCTATCTAGACACTAGCCTTTTCCATCATCCTTACCTTTGTAGGTGCTTGTTAGACCTTATTGAGCTCCTTTGAGCCATCTATCACATTTTATCACTTATCCAAATTAGATACATTATCACACTCGCCTTTGCGAGAACATACATGTCTATATCATTACTCCTCTTGAGCCATACTATGATTCCCAAACTCCCTTTGATCAGAAACACCATCACTCAACATATAGCCTCGACAACATTAGTCCCTTTTCCTTTGCATTATTGGTTATATCATCTGTTATCATTTTATCATCTATTATCAATTCACTTTATCATTATTAGATTAATTTCTTGAATGCAGATTGACATCCTTGCAAGGAAGTCCATTGATTTTTAGAGACTCGAATTTTTGCCAGAAATCCACCATATATTTAAGAGCTTATACCATTCTTCCACAGAGCACAAATTCAACCATCGACCATCGACATCTCGCGAGTATCTCTAAACCCTATCATACTGAGGTTAGGTAAGTATTATTTTCTCTTATTCAGTTAAGATGAAGAGGTAGGATTTATTCATAACAACCTGATTTATTTTCTTTACTAGGGGTTTTAAAGTTTGATTTTTGATTCTTGTTAAACCTAGAAAAGTTATTCTTAGGTTTTTGTGTGAGAAGTGCCTGAGTGGCATTCTCCTTCGAATCAAATTTTAACATGACCTACTCTTCCTAAATCAGAGAGAACTCAAAGTAGAAAGGTCAGGGATGTCTTGTTCAGTTTGATATTTTGAATTTAGAATAGAAATGAAGTTCTTAAATCTCTCATGGATGTTCATTTGAATAATAAAATATAACAGTTTATCATGAATCAAATTACAATTACATCCATCTAATTGAGATTTAATATTTTTAATTTTTGCTAAAAATTAACTACTTTTTCTCTCCCTTCATGGGAGTTGTCATTAACTCAAGAATCAATTTTATAATTTTTGACAAATGTGTACCTTCATACATTGATTCTAGCAGTTTCCAAGCTTCACTCGACTTTCCTGATTTCCAATGTGAAGTAGGAATTCATCATGTATACTTCATAGTAAGATAGACATCGCTCCTACACTTTTTGTTAAAATGCAGATTTGTTGTATGTTATCACTTATCCACAAGCTGAGCCTTCTTTATACCATTTGTGACAATCCAAAGATTGCATCCCATGAATTCCGCCTTCAATCTAATTTTCCAGATGTTGTCATTTGTCCCATTCAACATCTGCATCTTTTCAATGTTAAGGTTATTAGACTCATTTTTAAGATTTCAAAAGTTCAAATGACAAGTAAAATATGTTTATTACAAAAATTGAACATTTTAAAGAGTTTATTTTTCACTTTTCAACAATTAGGTTCTTATGAAGGTAAAAATTGCAAAGATTTTAGGAAGTCCGCTTGTCATTTTCAAGTGAGAATCAAATTTCATTGTTTTTTACCTCTTCCACGCCAAAATTGACTTATCAAATTTTTTTACAAATAATATATTAATTTGATGATTCAATTGAATTGTAAATGAATTTTTTTATATAGTTTTGAAAAAAATCCTAAATCTTCAATAGTTTCATTTATCTAAATGTCATAATAATCTTGCTATAAATTTCCTTTTAAACAAGAGCAACAATGTTGCTAAGTACTGCCCAAAGTTACAAACAATGACAAATGCTTCATGTAAGAATAGAATTAGATTTTTAGAAAACTCCTGAAAAATTATGTGTCAAGAAATGAAACTAATACTGGTTATGTCAAAATTTTGACTACAAACTTAGTGCCTCAAATATTAATTATAATATTTGATGATGTTGGTGAACAGGCTCAAGCGGAAATTGCTTTGTGAGCTGTGTTTGTGGGGCTACCGCAGAATCATGCAAATGGGCCGACATTGACCAGATTTGAGCTCAAAATAAAAACAATTGTACTTAGTTAACAACATCTCGTGAGTATCAGTCTTTACAACGTGGCTTGTTTGTTTAACTTCATGTTGAGCAGAGGGCCAACATTGCAAGTGCAGGTAAAGCATGTTGTGCAGTGCTCCTGTGTTTTTATTTTCATGGGTGTTATTTTCTATTTAACTTAATGTCCAGGTGTTGTAAAATGGGAAATCTCAAGTACACTGTGATGGTGCTTCTGGTTGTGGTTGTGGTGAATTGGGAGGAAGAGGGGGAGTTGTCTGGAGATAAGGAGGTTCTCATTGGTTTTCAAGAAGGCCCATTTCAATGTGATGAAGGCAAGGGATCTGTCCAAGTTCAACAATGACACATCTGAGAATAAGATTCAATTATCTTACTTGGGTGGTGTTTTCGATCTGGAAAGAAAAAGAGGGGAACAAAACACTTTGTTCGTCGATAGAAATAGGTGCTACCGCATTACCAATCCACATTGGTATTTACTGGTGTTAGTTGCAAAGGACATGGAGAATGAGAAGAATATGGTGATTCTTAAAGGTTATAAATCTTTCTGGGAAGGAGTAGCCACAGGTGGTGTGATGGACTTGTTCGAGGCGTTTGACTGTGTGATACTCAAGAACCAGGAAATTATCAACATTACCGATGGCGTCCTTCTACCTGTGAATTTGTCAGTGAGTGAGGAGAAGCTCTTGAAGGCTCTAAACTTGGTAGGATTGTTCCTGCAAACCAAAAGTTTGCATTGTTTGATTCCCACATTGCTAAGCTTGACATCTGCAGTCGTGAAGTTTACCACAACACTGAGGGTGCGGTGTACAAGAAGGTTCAACCGGGACGCAAACAAATTTCTGTGCTTGTATGAATCGAATAGTCCTTTTCCTTCCACTAAATGTTTATAATAAGTGTTATCGAAGTGAGTGACAGAGGAATCCAAAAATTCTCGCACGCTGAAGTTGGTGTTGATCTTGGGACACAGAGCGAGCAGATCTGTGTGAATCGCATCTACATGGCAAGGTGGTCCACCTTATGTGTCGTATCAAGCTCTACACTTTGCTCATGAACGAAGAATAGTGAGAGAAACCCAACATGTTCCCTCCTGTTAAATTTCATTATCATCATTAGACATTAAACAAAACAAACAAACAATGGATGATGATTCACTAGTAGTATAGTTATTATACTAGACAATGCCACCATATCGTGTATGGAGTGTCATTTGTTAGCTCACCAAATTTCTCTATGGCAATCTATCATACAACTTTGCTTCCTTTCCCTTCTCGTTGTTAAACCCATTACCAATGCTTCACCCAACTTGAGGTTACTCCATCTTCCGCATGTATATCAAAACAACAAGCATCGCAGAAATTATTATTATTGTGTGTTTCCAAGCTTAGAGTGGTAGTCAGCACCGGATTTCCATATTCATAATTGTCCATGTGAAAGGAAGAAGGGAAAATTGGTGGTCGAATACACTCATAAATGTGCGTAAGAAGTCTTAAGAGTGACACCTATATAATACATTTTCCGCAAAGATTTGCCACATCAAGATTTGCCACAAATTGGGGAAGCAAAAAGAAATCGAGGATTACTCTGAAGTACTCAATAAATCCCTGCTGCCATACTACCAGTGGCTTGGGAGAGTTCTGGTTCCATCCTATATGAGGCGAAGTTTCAAACCGGACTGTTTTATAAGTGAGGAACAATGTCACTAGGAATCCAACGACATAGAGAGTAGCGCAAAAGATGGCAACTTTCTTTTCACTGGGAACCCTCCAGGGTTCTAATGGTCGCCAGATGAGCAAGTGAATTCAAGATTTCCATACCTTTTGGTATAGTCTGAGTGTCAAAACAAGTAAAAACAGAAGCAAAAATCTGATGATAAAATTCATGGTGCTACGCCACGGGCCTTTCTCAACACTAGAATACGCTGTTTCCTCGGAATCGACCCCATGCTTGGAAAGATGATATGTGCGCCATTTAAAAAAGAACAGAGTAGGCCACAGCCTGCACTCCCAACATAGCAAGGGAAATACATGGCATGGAATGTGCCAGTTGGGCTTTCATACAATAAATCATTGCAGAGAGTGTCACAATGCTGAGTATACCTTCAAAACGGATCCGGAAAATGATATGCGGTATGAGCTTCTCGATATGATCTTGAGAGTTTTGAAGTTCATTGTTTCGAAGAAAAGCGGGTCACCTCTGCTTTGGTCTGCGGATGAAAATCTCCACCGTGGGTTTGACGAACGTATCGAAAGACGGATATTTCACTTGGACTTGGATTTGGCAATCGAAACCATTTTCCACATTGCTAAAGATGTTGAAGACGTTGGATCTAGATCGAACGTCTTTGCATTCGATTAGATATAGTTTTCCCACAGTGGAATCGTACACACCCTCTGCAAATATGCTAAAGTCTAGAAAATAATCCCCTGGAAACTCAATCTGCGCTGCAATCCTGTTGTTGAACTCGCCTACGTGTCCATAGCAAGAGCTGAAAAACATTGAAAGTGGGTGCAGGCAAAGGCTTGGTCTCATTTGCAGTGGATATGACTCCGTCCATTCGTCCCTTCAGAACTTCCCAGTGAGGACCTCCAGACTACACAACAACATCCCTGACGGCAATGGCGATAATGTCCGCACAGGAAAAAAGTTTGGGAACACACAGACTCCAACTTTCTCTTCGCATCATCAATTATGTAAAATGCGCACAGTGAGAATTATCTGCAACGCTGGAAAATATCCAACATCCAACCGGCTAATTGGGCCTTTGACCGATGACTTGGCAAATCACTAAACTATTTGTTCCGTATGAGCCATTTGCAGTGAGATTTGAGATCTGTCTCTCACTAAATGTTGCCAGTGTAATAAATATCATGACATCACTATTTTTCGAAATTGCTGAAGGCCACAATAACATCTCAATGTGTAAGCCAATCAAATTGCAAATAAATGAAATTTTGTAATTGTTTTGTTAAGAAATATGCAACTTTACTAATATTTATCATGGATGTGAAAAGTGTTTATTAGTTTATGAAAATGATAACAAACCTTGATTGGTTGAAAAGTGTGCATAATAATAACTGGTTATGCAATTGTGAAACCTATAGTTACACTGACATGGGAGTACTAATAACAAGAATAAAAACTATAATTTTTAGATTCCAAAACAATTATTCCCAAATATCTAAAAAATTCATTTAAATTTTTCCAACAAAATTTTTCTATGGATAAATAAATATATAAAAAAATTGGCTTAAGGAGGCTAACCTCCAAGCTCACAACCGAATTGATGAGATAAAACTGAGTTGTATGGCGAGTTAGGTAACCGAGATGTATAATTCATATTTTATGGCCGAGCCCATTACCGAGTTGGCTGAGCCATTTTAATTGTTGAGGCTTACCACAAATGAGCTAAGTACCGGTGAGTTGGCTTTGTCAGCAAAACTTCCAATGTTGCAGATGTATTACATTTCATTGTGGGGGCAATGTGGGACAAAGAAGGGTGTATAATAAATTTTTAATTCATATGCCCGAGTGCCAAACATATCAACCATGCCACATAATCCTACCAACCTTCCAAGCATGCAACGTGGAGTGGGTCAAAGGCGAAATGGTCAAAAGGGGGCATTAACATGGCCAAAGCCACACATTCATGCCACATGGAGCACTTAGGGAGAAGAAGTTAGGTTTAATTTTATTTAAAAAACATACCAAAAGACTATGTAAACTAAGCACTAACATGTATTCCACACATGATAAGGTTAAAACATTTAAAAGACATGTTTATATAATATGGAGTTAGGGTTTAGAACATAAGTCAAAGTCCAAAACTGCTATGAAAAGTGTATAGGTTAGATTTAACGGCCTTAATATGTTTAAAATTTATAAAATGTCACGACTAACATATGTTTAAGTTTATTAAAAACATGTTATTTAACAAATAACCAAAGGAAGGGGGATCATGGGTTAGACATAGGTAAATAATATAAATTTTTATATAGTTTAGGATTTAAACAATTTATTATTTCACCACAAAGAAGATCCCAACCAATCACAAAAATGATGTGGAATTTTTGAGAGAGGATTTTGGAGAGGGTGCCCCATGAAATGGAGGGGGGTTATTTATTTTCACCAACCAACCAACCACCTCGAACCATTATACATTTTAATTAAATTAATTAAAATATTTGAAACCGCTCTGGTACCATGTGAGGTCCGAGCCATAAATTAAATAAATAAAACATTATAAGAAATAATTAAATATACCACATTACAACTATATTGCAATAAAATTAAATAACACAAGCACGAGAATTAAAACCTCTGAAGGATGATGAACCACGATGAAATAAATTTTCCATTATAGAGAAACATTTTATAGTCCAATAAAAACTCCTTTCCACCTCACTCCTCTCCACCCGATAATTCACCACGTGAATTCCACACAATACAATTTACTTGACCCCACATTCAATATAAATAAATTGATCGGGTGTGACTTCTCGCGAAGCACCCCAATTAATTTATAACAAACCAATTAACCTATAAACATATAGTTTATATTAAATAAATTAAAATATATAATATTCTAATTTATTTAATTATAAACTATAGTTTATAACTAGAACACTTAATATTAAATGTTCTAACATAGATAATGGTTAAATATGTTTGTCATATTTATCATTTGTATTGTTTTTTAAAGAGAAAAGAAAGGTATAAGAAAACAAATAGTTTTTTTACAATGAAAATTTGAAAATAAAAATATTAAAAGAAATAATTCATTATATTCTATAAAAATATAAAAATTTGAATATAAAATAAATAAAATATAAATTTCAAAAAATTATAATGAAAAAACTCACTAATCGTAATATTATATATGAATGTGAAGGATATTATATATGAATGTGAACATTTAACAACACCAAAATTAATTATTTTTTTAAATATTACAAATTCCATAAACTAGTACATATATCTTATATACATTTATATGAAAAATGACGATAGATATCAATTTCGAGGCTTCACATTTATTAATAATTTAATTACATTCTCTTATTGGTAAAAAAATTCTTTCTCGAAAAAAGAGCTCTAAACTCTACCATATGGTCAAGATATTACTATTTTTATTGATGAATAGGATATTATATTATATTAACAAGTAAAATGATACAAGATAATTCACAAAAAAATGGGTAGTATGGAAGCATGCCCTAAAGCCACACGATCAAACTAGGCTCGAGCTTCTAGGAAAGTCAACTATAACAAAATAACAAAAATCATAAGAGCAATGAAATTATGTCGTCACAAATTTTTGAACAAGTGAGTAGGTAAATCATGATCATCAAGTGGTAACCAGCCTGTAAGTCCTCGCCTCTTTCGACACATCCCAACTAGAGCTAGGTTGGCTCCCTTCTTCGTATCGTCAATCAAGGTACATAAATGGCAAGAGACATTCTTGGATACTTACTAAGGAGGCGAGAGGAACCAACTGGCTGTGGAGTGCGTAGCTCAGTGGAAATCTCGCAAGCCCCATCTGAGCTAGTTAGGTGGCAAAGGGGTAGTTTAACCCTGGTGGCGAGCTGGAGGTGGAGGGGAAAAGCTCCTCCGCAGAGAGTGAATGCACCTGGGACTAGCAAACACGATTGAAAGAATGACGCTTGTGAGTGGCTTCAATTCCTATCACCTCAAGGATGACTGCGCCATGGGCTAGGGAGCGTTGAGGGGAAAGTGGCTCAAGAGAAATGTTGCAAGGGGTGTCACCCCGTGCTGTCAAATAAGAGTTCGAGGTGCTCCACCTCGAGGGCCACCTTGTTCGCTTGCACTTGAATCTGCAATAATACATTTGAGATTACCATGGACTTATTATAAATAGAGAAATGTTGATCAACTTCAACATTATCAAATAAACAAGAATTTTATTCTTTCCAAATCCAAAAGAGAATTTCCCCTCTGAAAGCATGCCAAATTTGGGAAAACTTGTGAGGCATTCTAGGGTTATCTCCTAGAAGAATATGATGTTAAGTAAAACATTCTAGTCTAAAGGGGAGAAAGAATGAATGTATCCAGTTCTAGACCTTTTGGGATTTATCAGCAATACCGAATAGGTGATAAAATGTTTCCAAGTGTCCACATAAGGGGCATTAGGGCCGAAGCACCAAGATGAACCAGACGGGCACCAATCAGGAGGCCTTGGTGAAGAACACACCACAAAAAATGCGTGATTTTGGGTTCCACACAAGTGGACTAGAAAACTTCTTAATTAAACTTAACCTTAATGCATATAACTAATGCACCAACACCATCCCTTATGCAACTTAGGGAGGTATATAGAAATAAATAAAACTAATAATCCTTTAAAAATGGGTCCCGACAACTAGCCTTAATTAGGTACCCATGTACAATAAAGATGATAAAATATTAGTAGATGCCCACAGTAATTATAGATCTCATACTATGACTCACACCAATATGAAAACTTAATCTGCAAAGAGACAAAAATATATCGTGATTGAGAATGAATTGTAAAAATTATTTCTAAAAATTAATCAGTAATGTACATATGTGAGGGTGTATATAGCTGCAATAAGAGTTGTCTCCCCTTTTCTTATTGGCCTACTAAAGGTTTCACTAAATGCGACACCTCCACTAAGGGTGATAAGACATGTGAGGTGACTAGGCATAATTCGTTCTTCACGAGATATGTGCAAACACTAAACATAATTAGTGGAATAACTAACTTCCTAAGTAACCTTAACTTTAGTGCACGAAAATAATGCACTAATACTCACCCTTAAGTGTAACTTAAGGATGAATATACAAAGAAATAATGATAACAATTCTATATAAAATGGGTCCTAATAACTAAGTATGATGAGTTACCCATGTACAAGAAAGACGATCCTCATAAAGTAAAGAGAAAATATAAAACCCATTGAAAAAACCCTACCCAAAAGAGGGATATAATGAGTGAAACTGGAAAAACGAGTCACCACAAGGTTTCTCACAAAACTAGAGATCAGTAAGGTGTTGAAGGTGATGAGATATACTACAAGGCATCCTAAGAAACATCACAACACACTAGTACAACAATGTCGAAGAAGGTACACTTGATGGAATGAAACCCATCACATAATATGCAATGGGTGGATTAAAAGCCACTAAACACACAATGGGTGGGATGAAATCCATTACCGAAGATGCACTATATGGGATGAAATCCATCACTAAATAATGTGAAAGATGTGTTACAACATTAGATGGTGGAAAAATTAAAGGACTCAAAACTATATGAGTGGAATGAATTCAAGACTTTCGAAAATTGACAAATAAACATTCCATGCACCAAGATATCTCCATACAAAGAGGTCATCAATCTATCAAAGAAGTGTAGAAAATAAAATACCCTCCATATAGCTACCTAATTATTAACTTAGTTTCAAGAATCGGTAAATTGTGTCTAGGCTTAGTGTAGACACTCAAATTTGGTAATTCTATTATTTGGCATTGCTTTTCCCGAATTACTCTCTTACTCAAACAAGTGTACTTTCCATTCTCACATCTCTAGGTCTCTTATCTATCTTGTTTGATCCTACACACTCATCTGTCGATAGTTTCTAGAATTAAATGCATGAAATACATTAAGAAACTCCATTGGTTAGCTTCCAAACTTCACACTTTATATTGTCTCTCTTGGGTAAAAAACATACAATAGGGGTAGGAATGTCCATACGTTCTTGACCTTAGTGTACATTTTTCCCTTACTCACTTTGATCATGAACTTTTAGCTACATATTATTCTTTGGGTCATTTACTCCTCAATCGGCCTTTGTAACTTAAATCACCTTTGGAAGCATATATAAAAATTGAAACTCACCTCATTTAGAACATAGCACTCTCATGGACTCCTATTGAAAAATATAACACAAAAGGCACCCAAATCTCCCTACACTCCACAAATACCTCTACACATTCATTAGGGAAACACCATCTACAAGTATGAAGCTTCCACTAGGTCTAGGGGACTACTTCCCACATTTGTAAGCACTCAAAGGACTCAATAAATAGATTTGCAAGAGAGAAACTCAAGTCAACCTTTATCAAAGAAAAGATGTCAAATTTGATTGCACTACAACTAGATATCACATGTTAGGTGGAGAATGACATGCAATTTGAGGCCTTTTGGAGTAGTAGTTCCAACATCAATGGTGCACATGGTGCCCAAACCCAACTAATGTTTATTTTTTAGGACTTATTATCCATGGTTAGGCTTTAAACATTAAGCAAATCTTTCAGAGGCCCCTACAATATGACCAATATATAATGACAAAGATATTCAAACAAGCGATAAACCCACAAATTTATAGATCATAGTTTTGAGTAGGTCAAGACCATACAAATAGGTTAAGACCGTATGGATGTTCCTCGCCTATGTATGGTTCCTTTCCGGAGAATATTTAGGTCACAGTTTTAGTATCAAGGCACTCTCAACATTTAGATCTCTCTTATTCATCATTCAGATCACCCAAATCATATCTTAAAATCATCTATAATTGGCTAAGTGCACTCAATCCATTTGTGTTTGTGAACTTGTATTTTATCATGTACATTTTTTAAGTATTAATGCGTTATTATGATATTAAATTATTAATATGGAAGTTAATTAATCAAATAACCCCATGTAACTTCTATTTCATTCCTTTTTAGTTATAGTATAAATATTAATCAAATCTAAAAAGGGTAAAAACATTTGGTGAACACCTTTGATTGAATCCTTCACCTAATCTAAGATCTTTCCAAGTTTCTATAGGTTAGGCCTAATTTCAAAACCCTAGAGTTGCCTTAGGGTGCATGTGTGTTAGTTTCTATGCATTTATTGTTTATGTGTGATGATGGATTATTTTTTCTTGTGCCTTCATAAATCATGGTGGTTACTATCCCTCTAATCAGGTCCATACCACCTATGAGGATGCAAGGAATGTTACTCCATTTTCATACTCCCCTCGAGATGACATAGTATTTAATTCTAATATATATCCCAATTCTTTGGTATTTATAGCATCCTCCCTATTATGGCCCTACCCCTACTGCAAGTGTTTCTTTAGCCACTTTACTATTAAGGAAAGCACTGAGTGTCTACCTCCTCTTTCTACTCATCACTAAGATGTTGATCCTTGCTTTTTCAGGTCATGTAGATGGTTGGAATAGTGATAATGAACAAGCAAAATTTTCCCACTAGTAGATGATGATGTCATACATGCTTTAGATTCTAGTGATGATGAAAGTGTTTCTATATTACATATGGATGATATTCCTTCCATTTATACATTGATTGATGATGTTCCTTATGCTTGAATAATGAGCTAGAATCAATTCATAGTGATAGCCATCATGATGACATACATAGTGCAAATGAATTAAATGAACATACTTGTGTTTCTCCTACTCCTCTTGAATGCAAAATGGTGAGCTTGATTGTAACATGTCTACCTCTCTTGCACATGATTCTTCTTGTATTTCATCTGAATGCCAAAAGAATGATATTGTTTGTACTAACACTTCTAGATGCAATAATGATATAAGTTATTCTCTTCCTCTTGTACATGTTATGCTTGATACATTGTTTTTACTCTTCCTCTTGAAAGAAAATGCAATGATTCTATTATTACTTCTTCCATTCCAATTATAAATGAAAGTGTACATAATGATAATATTAGCAAAAATATACATGTTTCTTCTTCTTTGGTTGCATCTGATACACATGTTGTTGATACATCTCCTAGTGTGAATACTTTCCTATTAATAATGGTAATATCCCTTTAGAACCTCCTCCTAGATTCAACCCTTAGAGCCTCAAGTTTTACCCAATTTGGTTTCACATGACACATTTCCCACTATGGCTTCTAGACCAACTAGTGTTCCCATGGCTACTCTTAATGGAAAATTCCAACCTTTGAATGAGCCTCTAAATGTCTATATCATACCCCTCAATGCACGTGGTTGGTGATTTACAATTAAAGGTTCATATATTGACTCTATAAATTAAAGCTTATTATGCTAGTGTTGATGCTAATACCATCTATGGAAATCCCATCCCATGAAAAATATTTCAAGCTCCTTTCCCTAGGAATTTTTCATGCCCACATTCCAATTGTTTAATGGAACTTTAGATCCATATAAACATCTTATGCATTATCAGAAACTTATGGATTCATATGACAATGATAGACTCCTTCTAAAAGCCTTCTCTTGAAGTCTTACAAGTAATGCTCTCTATTGGTTTACCCATCTTCCTAGTGGATCCTTAGGTGTTTTTTTCAACCTTGAAGATGATTTTGTAGAAAAATTAGTAACTATAGATGACCTAGTCCTACATATGAGTATTTATCTTCTTTACATCAAGGTGAGACTGAGCTTATAGCTGATTATACTCTTTACTTTGAAACCAACATCCATTTACTTATATATCAGCTAAGTGATTTAGAAATCTAATTTATATTTTGTAGTTTCCTAGCTAGTTCCCTCAAGGAGCAATTAATTTATGATACATGTGACTCATTTAATGAGATTTTCTTGTGTGTTCTTGATTTAGAGAAAGATATGTGGAAACCACAAAATCCTCAACATTTAGATACAAATATTGTCACCCTCCTATTACACATGATTATAACATACAACCAAAACTTATACTCAATGTCCACATAGTCAAAGTCTTGCATCATGGTTTATGAGCCCAAAAATGGTCCATTTTATACAAGATTTGAAATTCTTTTTCCTTGCATATATAAAGTAGATCTAATTGTAAGCTATGAAATTATGGTTTATTTAAGATGGAATAAAGAGTACATATCATGGTTATTTCTTTATAATTCATTTTTATCTTTCTGCTAGCTATTTCTAATGATTAATGGGAAAAAGATGTATATCCAATCCATACTTTGATATAATTGTTGAATAATTGATTTTGAGTACTAAGAACCAGCTACAACCAACCTTGGAGGATCTTCAAAATCTCTCATATTTTCTCTAAATATTGTTTACAACATTTCATTGGCTCTAGAGGTTCCTTCACTAGCTCCAAAAATATTCAACAGTTATATGAACGAATCCTTAAGCATATGCTTGGGAAAAAGTGATTTTTTATAAATAATATCTCCAAACAAAAATATGATTACATATTCAGATTTCTCTCAAAAAATTGTACAAGTTCAAAAAAAAAATCATCTTAATTCAAGTTCATATGTAAAAGTTATATTCGTTTTAGTATTGCTTCAGAGTCTCCCCAAAATGCATCGTAGTCTTCCTGCAACACTTCAAAGTCTATATAACTTAAGAATGAGAAGTAAAATAGATATTCTAAGATACATTTTTGGTCATAATAATGAGTCTAACAAAACCTCCTCCCGATTTTATACAACTATCATCATTTGTGAAAAAAATAGGTTTTAGATCACTTAAGAGTCTTTCTCGATCTCTTCCTGAGTCTCCTCAATTATATTTAGAGTTGGATATTAAAGATTTGGAGAGTAATACTAGAGTTACATTGGTGAGGATAATGTTCTCTATTTTTGTCACTCATTATAAAAATAGATATTTCTATAAATTTATTATTATTTGTAAAATAAAGAAGAATCAATATTCATTTTGATTCTCAACAAATAATAATAAGATCGGATTGTTAGTTAGAATTAGATAAGCTCTCTCCATATTTTGTGGAGATTGATGCTTTTTGGATAGATTGCAATCTTAGTTGATAAAGGTGTATCCCTTAAAATAAGGAGTGGGTTGGAAGCATGCAATTATAAATGCAACCTCCCACACCATTGAATGTAATCTCCATTTTTATAATTAATTCAATATAAGATTTCGTTCCATCCATCTATAAATAATGTAGATAAAATACTTTAATAAGGAATGAGATGGTCACTCATTCCAAATAAAATGGATATGTATATTTATATATATATATATATTCCTTCAGTAATCATTTTGTTATATTTTTCTTCGTACAATGTAATTATTCTTTCATTATATAATGTGTCAGAAACTCCGTTGGTGTTTTATGTGTTTATTTTCAATTTAGTAATTTCATTTCTTACAATGTGTGATTTAAATTTCCTACAAAGTGTGTTTTCCTTTCATCTAAAGTGTGTGTTTTAATTTCATGCAAGTGTGAATCTATTTTCATGCAAAGTGTGTCCTAATTCACGCAAGTGTGGATTTGGTAAAGGAACCATTTACCAAGATATGTCTCTCCTTTCAGCACATAGCCTTTATACACCACCTTGAATTAACATTATTAATGTCGAGGATCAAGACCCTCATCATTTCGCACCGTTGTCAAGGTACATGGTGTTATTAGGAGATTCAAAATTTTCTAAGAGAATTGTCTAAGTAAGAAGATAAACAAGTTCCTTGTGAGAGGGAATGTCTCTTAGAATATTTTGTGACAAGAGATATTTTGTTGATGGTTTCTTTAGATTTAATTTCCTACAAATAAATTAGAATTTATTTTCATGCAAATAGATTAGATTTATTTTCCTACAAATTAGATTAGATTTATTTTTCTACAAGTAGCTTAGAATTTACTTTTCTGTAATTAGGATCTAGACTCCCCCATCTAATACTAACACAATTGTGTAGAAAATGTAACTAGCTAACATCATTATGAAGGAAGAATTGATTGTGGATGCAAGTTGGATAAGGAATTTTATGGATGATGTTTACAAGGAGATGGCATTGCAATGATCAGAAAGATACAAATGCTCATTTTTCAGAATAAAAGAAGAAGAAAATCACACTACACTAAATGATGATAGATCTAAAATATATTTTTTGTAACTGATTCAAATTCTAAAGCAATGTTAGGTATTGAATCCTTCAAGTAAGAGCATTAAATTTTTAGAAATCACTAATATAGATGTGTTGACAAAGTAATTATTTTAGATTTGGATATTACACGCTGGGATAAAAAGGATTTGAACCGCATCGAAAGAAGAATGACATTGTAGCAACAAAATCTTTAAAACCATCAATTAAAAGAGATATGTTTCACACCTATGTAAGGTTTAATGATGTCTGCATTTTTCTTGAGAGCAATTAGATTGGGTTGAAACTGGTATTTTTAATGTTCAAACCATTATAAAGAAAATGCAACCGATCATATAGTTAGATTTTCAAATTGCATGATAACAACAATCATGGGAATATTTTAATACAACTTGGCTAAAAACTAATTTGTAGCAAATAAACACATCATACAGATCATGTATTAGTTGCACCCAAATTTGAAAGGATAAAAAAAATTATACGCCCTAGAAAACATGGGGACATCAGCATGCACCACATGCTAAAAAAATCAATTAGAATCTGGAAACAATGCAAGAATCACGTAAGAAATAGATAAACAAATATTACATGCAAAATGGTATCAAATAAAATGCTTAAAATAATGTATAATTAAATGTAGCAAATCAAAAGAAAGCATGATCTAAATTGGTTGAGATCTCTGCATGACAAATAAACAACTTCCGATCTTTCACGGGTAAACAAATCACATTGAGGGTAAGTCCTACATTTTATCGTGATCTATGTTTTAAAATCACTACTTTTTAGAACCCACAATTGCTGAGATTATATCTCCTAAATTTAGAAATGCCAATGTTTTCTCGGAAATAATTTACAATTGACTTAGGAATTCTTGTGGAAAATAATAGTGTTGTTTTCTTAACTCTCATGTTGAAATCTACTCAAGTATCATTTTTTTATTGAGAAAAAAATATAATTTCAATTTTATTAATAAGAAATGAGGTTTTGTAAGAAGAATGAGAGAAATAATAAGTCGATCATTGCTGAAAAATACATGATAGAAAACATAGAGTTTGGAATTGCAAGAATGCAAATTTTATTTGCAACTCATGAAAACATTGACCTTCAAATTTCAAAATTCAGTATGTTTTCTAGCTCTATATTTAATTATGTTATTACATTAGTCATTTCCACCAACCATCTATTCCAAATAATTAAATTTCAAGCCATTATTAGAAACCACCACCCAACATTAACATCCATATTTTCTAGATTTCACCTTCCTTGTACAAATAACAGTTATTTTTTTTACATAGTTCATGAATAAAAGAATTGATGACATTTCATTTCACTTTCACTCCACCCATATTTAGGAATTAGTTGAAACCATATACATCATCATAATAAGAGAACTTATCTGAGGGAGTTCTTATTTTTCACAATAATATTCCATTATTAATAAAACTAATTCTTAACCATTAATCATTCTAAAATAGATGAAATAATTTCTTCCATATGTATTTAAATTCTTAATATTTATGTTGTTGATAATTATTTTATATGACTGATGTTATGCTTGTATGGAAAGGTTTTGTTTGTTTCAAATTTTTTGCAGATAATCTCATGACAAGGAATGTTTTTAGAGATCATAATGGATAGATTTATGTCCATAAATTCATCAAGTGGAGGGCACCTTATCTTGAGCTTGTTTCGCTTCGGAATGTTTCTAAGCCTGGGAATAGAGTCGCTTTCTATCCTTTCATTCCTTTTAGAAATAGATAAGGGTTAGGACTAGAGGAATACCCGTGGGAATGTTGAGATGGTGTGCGCATGTAGAGAAAGATCAAAGTTGACTATGAAGAACTCCTTTTGTCTTGAAGGACTACTGCAAATAAGAACACAAGACCACAAGATTTTGATTAAACAATAAATGAGGGAATCGCCTTGGGCCTGTGAAATATAAAAATTCCTTTCGAAGGTGGTCACTTCCCGCCGATATGAATTAACACAAAAGACCAAAATATCAATTAAATTGTTTTGTTGAAACGGGTAGGGAAAGGCCGGTTTCTCGGTCAGGGTCGATAACCGATACCGGGTTACTAAGAACCGGCCTGTAGGGCTTAGGATCTCGTAGGTTGGTTGTTTTGTGGGGTGGTTGTGCCGTAGGGTAGCTATGTTGTTTATAAGGCTATTTTTATGGGTGATATTAGGAAATGAGGTGATGAGAGGTAAAAGAATGATAGTTAGATGCAATGGCATGTGGGTAGTGGATTCAGAATGGATTTATGAGGACCGTGATTCAAAAAGCATAAGAAATGTTATAACAGAGGACATGCAAGATGTGACTTATCGGGTTTTTGACAAAGATGCAAGTTGATCTCCTTTGCCGCAAACTCTTCTCGGTTTCTCCACTGCCTCGCTCGATCAAGTCAAGATCTCGGACTCGCTGATCGCTCCCAATGATCTCTGATTCCAAAATCCTTTCCCACCTTTGATTTTGGTTCGGGAGCCCATTTACAGGAACCGATGGCGGTTACGTAACCGACGGCGGCGAGTAGAACCGGCATCGGTGAGGGAAAAAGTAGGCTATTTTTAGTAAAATAGCCCACCTTCCCGCTTTCTCCCGAGAGATCAGTCATGGCTTAGTCAAGTGACTAGAAGGTCGGTTTTGGTGCGAGAAAGGGGTCCTTAGTCATGGGTGTAGATGTGGACCAAGTTATAGGTCTTAATTAGGTTAGTTTAGGGTTAGGGCTAGGTCATGATGAGGTGGCAAAATGAGGTAGGTATGGTGATGTGGATTTATCAATTACAAGGTAATTAATAAATAATTGTGTAAGGTTTAGGTGATGAGGTTAGGTTGCAAATGAGATGCGGTCACAAAGGGGTCGTAAGACACAAATTTGGTGTCTACATTAGCCCCTTATCATGTCATGTAGCTTGTTTTGTAAAGTCACACTGACAATAATATGAAGTGGTTTCTCCTGTTAAGGATATAGGTAATCCCTCAAATCTATCACGATTTAGAGAACGGAAATCAGTGATAGGGTTGATAAAGGGTGAATGGTGTAGAGAGGATGGTAAGATGGTGGGGTAGGTCCAAGGAAGCAGACACATGTTGAAATGTGATAGTGCGATTAGGGTACATGATTCGACGAGAAAACCGCAATGCATAGCAAAGGTCGATAGTTTATCCAAACAAGGGTGATATAATCCTCGTATCCAAGGCATAGGAAGTAGCTCCGTGGTATATAATGTAAGGTACAGTAACGCTTTAGGCATGTTCTGCAAGACTCAAATGGTCAGGTTTGGTTGAGATAAACGTCACGGCTCTAGGTCCTGGGCAAAGTTGGTCGACGCGTATCAAGTCAAGGACCCTAATCATGCTAAAACACGAACAGTGAGCTCTGATTGAACAAAAACTACAGGATGGGTGGATAAAGTGTATGGTGTTGATTTGGGTTAGGTATCAAGTGGTACGGCCGTGGGTCGCCAAGTGGCTTGGGTCAGCCGGATGGGTGGTGAGGCCTGGGGTCGGGCTGCCAAATGGGTAGAGCGAGGCCTCGGGTCGGGCCAAATGGGTAGGGCCGAGGCCTCGGGTCGGGCCAAATGGGTAGGTCAGCGAGGCCTCGGGTCGGGCCGGGATGGTAGGGCCTGGGCCTGGTTGGTTACGGGTCGTCACTAGGTCCAAATGGGCCTCGGGTCGAGGCCTGGGTCGGCCAAATGGGCCGCGAATGGTTAGGCCTCGCCTCGGGTCGCCAAATGGTTAGCATGGTCGAGGCCTCGGGTCGGGCCAAATGGGTAGGGTGAGGCCTCGGGTCGGGCCAAATGCTTAGGGCGAGGCCTCGGGTCGGCCAAATGGTTGGTCATGCCTTTGGGTCGGGCCGAGTAGCTGGTCATGCGGCTCTGGCCGCCGAGGAATCAAAATGGCTAAAGAGCAATGGAGCGATAGGCGATGTGGTAAATAGGAAATGTGGTGGGAAAGAGAAAGTAGTGAATAAGGGAAAAAGTTGGGTGAAAAAGGAAGAAACCGATATCGGTTATCTATAACCACGCCGCGTTAGATAACCGACGCCGATTCCTTAGGCATGCTTTGACCAGATTTGGTCGATGTAAAAACCTATAAAAAGAAAAAAATACGACCGGTCATCATCACTTGTCTAATTTGAAAATCGATTTGAGTCATGTCTGACGTGGAGAGTGGAGATCGGAGAATTTGGTGCGTGAGGTGGCATTATTTGAGTGGAGGAGTGAGTCAAGTTAGCGGGCCCGAGTGAGGAGGAGGCAAAGAGGTGATTGGTCGAGGACCCGTAAGAGGACATTTGGAGCCATGGCACACCAGAGGAGCAGGAGGAGCTCGGACCACTGACCACCACCACCCATCCCACCACGACGACGTGTCATCATACCGGTAGGTTCGAAACCCCGTATTGTGTTTATTTGATGTTATTATGTTAAATGTGGGGTTTGGGTAGAATTCACATTTTGTAGGAAATAATTAGAAAATGGAAATGATTTGAAAAAGGGAGAGGGTAGATAGGCTAAATAGGCTAAGGCGGCTAGGTGGGTAGGTTTTTAGGTGTTTGGGTGGGTATGTTGGTAGAAAATCGAAAAGGTAGGTCGGGAGCCACGCGGGTTCACCTGGAAAATACAAATGACCGATGTTGGTTGCCAAGTCGTTGCATCAGCGACCGGGTCACGGCCGCAAAAGTCGCAGTTGTGTTGGTGTTTTGTTTTGCTTTGTTGTTTTGGTTTGTTTTTGCCTTTGTTTTGGTCATTTGTTTTTGTTTTTTTTGTTTGTTTTTGTATTGTTTTGTTTGTTTTTTTGTTTTGTTTTGTTTTGTTTTGTTTTTTTGTTTTGTTTTTTGTTTTTTGTTTTGTTTTGTATTTTGTTTTTGTGTTGTTTGTTTTTTGTTTGGTTTGTTTGTTTTGTTTTTTTGTTTTGTATTTTGTTTTTGTTTTTTTGTGGGTTTTGTTTGGTTTGGTTTTTGTTTTTTGTTTGTTTTTGTGGTTGGGGTATTGTCATGGGTTTCTTTGTGTGGGTGTGAAGAGGGAGGGGGATAGTGGAGAAGAGGGATGGGTGAGAGGGGTGGGTTTAGAGAGCTGGGGTGTGGTCGGGGGATAAAAGGGGGTATAGGTAGATATCGTGATAAAGAGTAGGGCTAATGTAGTGGGTGGGTTTTACAGGCACGTCAGTAGATGACGATGCGGGACAGATGCCCCCGCTGTTGCTGCGGATGCGACCACATGTGTCCGCAGCGCATTGGGCTATCATGTGCGAGGTGGGACTCGGTGGAGTCCAGCGATATAGAGCGATCGATAGAGATCATAGCTTGATGGTTGCCCTCATCGAGAGATGGGATCCGCAACCAATGTGTTCCATCTCCCGACTGGGGAGATGACTATCACATTAGAGGATGTGTATCGCATTCTTCGACTTGCCGATCGAGGGAGAGGCGCCTTCCGTAGATTCTCGAGACAAACATGGACAAAGATCCTACATGTGCTTTGAGATGCAACCGCGCTACTTACCTATCACAACATGAGTATCGGGTATGGTGACATGTACCACGCGCACCGACACGAGACACGACTCTTCACCATGCCGATGATGATCGGATCACCCGCTTCGCCTCCCGACTCAAAGGGAGGCCGCTTTCCACGTGCATCGATGGGGGTGCCGCTTGAGATGGTGGAGGAGCACACCTATTACGCTGGGCACCAAAGATACCCGGTGCAAATTATACAGGAGCTATGGGGCTATCGCCGAATGAGGCGATTTGGGATTTGCTCTACATTTTTACTTCACTGCTGGGCATATGAGCACATCATACGATCGACTAAGAGGGTTACCTCAAGAGCCTGTGGCCACAAGTCATATATAGATACGGCTTTCGTGAGGTGGTCAGGGGTCATGGGGCAGCCACGAGCAGGCTTCGCAGGCGGGATGTCACCTATTATAGACATTTGTTAGAGGGCCCGACAAATGTAGATATTGTATGGAGACCTTACAGAGGTCATCATCCTCGCAGAGGAGCCCGCTTACAGCCAAGCCTCGATCCAAAGACACATTCTCGGATAGCAGGATGAGGCCGGGAGAGTACGAGAGGATACCCCTGAGAGGGCACGCAGGCAGATGGGGCCGCGACAGACGAGCCACCTCCCTTCCCTCAAGATAGAGGGATGATGTAGAGGCCCCACCGCCACACCACAGCCCCTCGACCTGATTGGGTTGCCGCCGAGAGGCCAAGTAGATGACGTGGTAGATGATGCCGGTCAGACGGAGCATACATGGTTTGGTGGGCTGGTCGAGAGCAACTAGGATAAGACTACCGCACACCTGACTTCGGTCATGCAGTGATAAGCAGAGCGAGATCAGCCTCAAGGGGCCAAAGCAGCTATTACATAGGTAGCTTAGTGCTGCACATGCACAGATAGGTGTCCTACAGGGGCAGCCTAGCCCAAGCACAGTGCAGCACATGCACAGCACCACCACCAAAGAATGCATACCACACCACAAATTTGCACAGCACAGCATTGTGCACAGTACATGTGCACCACCACCAAGAATGCATGCACCCACGCCCCTGCACAGTGCACAGATACCACCACCTCAAAGAATGGCACAACCACAACCCCCAGCACAGTGGGGTACCGGTAGAGGAGTTCGGGGACCAGCCCCAAGACTCTACGGTGGCACGGACATATATATGGAGGCGAGAGAGGCCCGCAGACTATCAGGATGTTCTGATAGTACGTGAGATGAGTATCACCATATGCACACCATAGAGCAGAGACCTCCATAGTCGAGATCGCAGGAGGTGCAGCCACACCAGTGTGTCTCATATGGTGGTAGGAGGCGGGAGGCAGATGTGACCAGCAGCAGACAGCAGAGGGAGGTGGAGAGAGCCGAGGGATCCCTACACATAGTTTTTGATATGGACATGGGCACCGGCCTCATGCGAACCGGTCAGGTTGATACAGAGGCCTCGCGTGCCTACATTTATTCATTTATCCATTCATTTATTCATTATATACCGGCCTGCGAGCCGAGTACGGGTTGTACAGTTGATACCGGCCTGCGAGCCGAGTATATTTTTGATAGGAGGGACCGGCCTGAGCCGAGTCGAGATTATTGTCATTGATTGCGGCCTGCGTGCCGGCTTTGTTGTATTATGAGATCACAGAGGTCCCGATGCAGGGCATATTGTATATTTGAAACTTGTATATATATATAGAGATGATGTTTTGATCCACATGTAGTGTTTAAAATGTTTTTAAGTATTTCATCAATGGTTTGTGATATAGAAAGTATGATGAGTTTAATTGACATGTTGATATAGGGATGATGTTAATGTCTTTTGCACGTATATATGGATGACATGTTATATGATGAAATGTTGCATGTTTTGGTGCTGGTTTTGGGACATTGTTATATATGTATCTGATGAGGTGGATCCAAATGATGTATAGATAGATAGTTTTTTTTTTTTTTTTTGTTTTTCGGTATCCTTAATGATGGCTTGTTTGTTTTTTGTAAAATAGATGATGTTAATGAAATTGTAATGATATGTGTGGTGGATGGACAAATATGGATAATGGTGATGAGATATGTAGAAAAGAGGTGGGCGTGACAAAAATTAGGTAAAAACGAAGAAAAGAACCATGTTTCAAAAAGGTGTGTGTAACCGATATCGGTTAGGAACCGATGTCGAAATGATAGACCGGATATCGGCCATATAACCGATACCGTTATTTAGGGATGAGCTTTTCTAAAAATAGAAAAGCTAGGGTGGCAACTTAAGTTCTAATTTTGAGAGCCATGCAAGAAGTTAAATACGCGACGCGACGCTTTTGAAGACCGGGATGTATTTGAATGAGAGATTTGAGTGATAAGGAGAAAAGAGACAGGTATCGTATGAGAGATTTAGGTGATAAGAAAAGAGACAAGGAAGTAAATGCAATCCGAGATTTAGATTTAGAGAAAGGTGAATTAGAAAAGAGTGGTGATCATGACAGAACGAGGAGAAGCATCCAGCAGTAGGGACGAGAGGGAAGACAAGTGCCACCGCAAGCTGCTGCAACCCAAGAGGTAAACATTTTGGTTGTGATTTGATTTTTGCATGTTTTGTGAATAGGAGGAGGGAGATTAAGTGGGTAGATATGAGAAAGAAAACATGATAAAGAAGGGTTATAGATGAGGTGAGTGTTACGGGTAGGTAATCGTGGGTTTCGTGTATGTTTCTATGTACGTAAAGGAATAAACGCTCAAATTATTGTCGTAGGTGGTGTATTTAGGTAGGCTGTATTAAGGTAACAGTGACCGATATCGGTTAGGGATAACCGGTATCGGTTACTCAACCGGTACCGGTTAGTCAGAAACAATACCGTCATTGTAGAAATTTCTAGAATTTGAGAAAACCCGGGGATTTGAGGAATCAATGGTCGCTTGTTATTTGGATGTACGCAGCAGAGGCGTGGTCGAGGATGAATGATAGTGTACCAAATAATAAGTTGTCACTTAATCCGAGCGGATGTAACGCCAAATGAATGGACATTGATAAATCGCTTTGGGGTTAAGTGGAATCGCTATTATTCACGAATCACACGTAACCATGCTATGTTACAAGCGTTGATCGAGAGATGGAATCCCGAGAAAATACCTTCTATCTCGCCAACAGGGGAGATGACAAGTGATATCGAAGATGTGTTCCGTATTTTGAGGCTCCCTATTACAGAAAACCAAGATATCGTGCATTACCTAGTGCAAAGGTGGGCAGCGATAACAACAAAGATTTGGTCCATACGCACGAGATTTGACACAACGAGGTTTGACATTCACATATGGGATAATGTATACAAAGACACCCGAGGAGACAAGGTTAGCAAAGTGATATTAATGATAGCGGTAGGGTATTATGCATTACCGAGGCGTAAGGGGAAGATTTCCAAAGGCATCGATGTGTGTTATTCGGGAGATGATAGAAAGGAACGTGACTTTTGCATGGGCACCGCATATTTGCGTGAGCTATACAGGGGTTTATGGGCTTGTAGGTGAAATCACAGACTACATCGATGGTTCATACTTATTACACTCGTTGGGCCTATGAGCACATTGTTTGTGTGCGACTAATAGGCCGACCCATCCAGTTGAGAGACCGGAGTACGAGGTCAGGGGTTCGCACGATGGGTCCGCATAACAAGAGGCAAGATCCCAGTGCCGTGACGGGTGACATTGAGTATTATAGGCAGGTATGGGAGAGGGTGACGATTGTGATATCTCGCTGAGGCCTTACGGAACTATATGGTAACAGAGAACATAGCCGAGGAGTTGAGGGGTGTAGAGCGACCGAGGTGGATCGCAAGGCACAAAGTGCCAGTGAGTATGAGAGGATTCCTATAGATCGTGTGCGGCGATAATTTGGATTGGTGCAAGACATACCGCAGGCTTATAGACCATATATGAGGATCGACGCAGAGGCAACATTCTCACCTCCCCGACCAACACCTCCGTAAGGGCCTCCGTGAGGAGATAAGCATCCGATCGCAGGGTAATGGATGCAGAACGACAGAGGCCTATAGGTTATGGTGGGTAAGGCAGAGCGGCAAGGTGTACGTGATCGCCCGACATAGCTGTGATTACAGCAGAGAGAGATCATCTGCAGAGTTTAGTTCAGCAGCTCCAAACGCAGTGAATGAGACAAGAGGATTGTTAGGGTCAGCAGAGTCACGAGCACAGTGGACTAGAGGTCGGATTCCTCCATGTGAGGGAGCGTATTCATATGTTACAGAGAGATTAGTAGAGTCAAAGGGCGGTACCAATAACCATGGTACCGTTGAGGACAGAGAGGCCTCGGTGAGCGGCATTGCCGATCACGATCATCCCCTAGTTCGGATGAGGCGTGAGGGTCTAAGTAAATGTTAAAGGTATAAGAATAAATAAGGATGCGACTGCGTGTCGATGATAGAGAAGATGTATGTGTTTAACATCTAAATAAAGTGAATATGTATGTTGATTTTAGTTATGATAATAATAAGAATGTTTGTGTTTTGATTTTCTGTGTTTTGAAAAAGGATAAAGAGGAATGTGATGAAATAGAAATATACAAAAATATTTATATTTACTACACATGATAGGTTATGGTAGGGGATGGTCGAGCTAACCTTGGGAGACCCCATGTCTCCGAAGTGCTACCTACATAGCCCATTACACAAAGCAAGGAGGGGCCTCGATCGATGTAGTTCTCCTTAGGACCAGGGAGAGGTGAATCTGTGCAATTTAGGTATGGTTAGGCGATTGGTTGGTTGGTAAAAGTATTGATAGTAATATTGGTAAGGTAAGGTTGATGGTGTTGGTAATGAATTGGTGATGTTGTAAAAGGTATAAGGGAAGTGAAAGTTAGCCTACCTAAGTGGTAGGGAATCATGTCCTGATTAAGATCAACACACAATCCTAGATGCAAGGCAAAGAGGAAAGAGTGCTCCACAGGTGAACAGAGCAAAACAAACCACACAACATAGAACGAACTTGAAGCCCTAGGTACCGGTGCATAGACGAGAAGTCAATAGGTGAAAAGAGTCAGATGATCACAACATATCAGGTGTACGTCACGTCCCTTGAGTTGAAACAAATGGTGAGGTGAGGTGAATGGTATAGTTGAGGTATGGAGAACTTATTACAAAGTGAGTGTTCTCATGAAAGAGAACCTACCCTAAATAGACAAGTCCATGACCCAAAGGTTCTTTTTGAATGAGGCTTTTATTTTATCAATATAGACTCGATCGATGCGGAAGTCTACAAGGGATATTGATTGTATGCTATTCTTGAGGTCTTCACAAAGCTGATCCATGCGAGAAGCTTCTATAAATGCTCGACTGTGTATAGTCTGTCCTTCGAGGGAGTAGTCTATTTATAGTAGCAGATATGATTTTAGTGCATAGTCAGTCCTTCTGGGAGCAAATATATATAATAGCAATAATAATTTGGCATATAGCTGTCCTTCAAGGGGAGCAAATATATATAATTTAGATAGACTAGATGTTCTTTTCGGCGTGAAGCATCTAGTTTGGTAGGAAGTTTGACTCAAGAAAATCCCATAAGAATGTTATTTTAAGACTTTAAAGTCATGGACTAGACTAAAAAGGGAAGGCATCATTGAGGGAGGTGAGAAGTGAGCTTGATTTTATTTGGAGATGTAGGAAACAAAGTGTATGTAGCGGTAAATGAGCTCAAGGGACGAGCAGTAGGTAGATAAGAAGTGATATAACACTAAATTCAACAATAGAATGGTCGAAGATGCAAGGCATTAAGGGGTTCAGGCTCAGGTTTACCATTAAGCGAAGCTAAACGATAAGTGCCTGATCCATAAGTGTGAGTGATTATATAAGGCCCGATCCAATTAGGAGCAAATTTTCCACGTTTTCTCTTTTCTAGTTTGGTTACATGTTGATTCTCTTTGAGGACAAGATCACCAACCTTAAAGGTACGCTCATGAAGTCGCTTATCATAAGCACGCTTGATACGTTTTGATAGATTTGAAGGTGATCGAGAGCCGTAAGACAACGTCACAAGAAGCTCCAATTGGGCTAACCGCTCTTGGTGGAAATCATCGTTGGTGAGAATATCATGAAGAGATATCCCGAGGGAGGGTATTTGTATTTCGAGAGGTAAGAAAGCCTCGCACCCATATACCAAAGAAAAGGTGTAGCATTAGTATAGGTACGAATGCTAGTACGATAAGCCCAAAGGGCAAAGGGATGTGATCGTGCCAATTTCTTCCGCACTACTGACAACTTTCATGAGGATTTTGGTTAGGGTTTTTAGAGATGGTAATTTGCTTCGTGGATGAACATGAAGAGCTCACCAAAGTCCGCACAAAGGTCTTGCAAGTGAGATTTTCCAGTCGCTATTATCCCGAGGAACACTCAAAACATTAATGTGGGGTTAATCCTCTTCGATCATGTCTTTTTTGGATACGAAATGAGTGGATACCTCCAGGGTCCTCATTATCGCGTGATAATTAAGAGGACCTAGGAAGATAAACATTTATGAAAAAAAAGTTAGGAGGGATAGATTCGAATCTACCAGACTGGTGGCTAGTGGGTATGAAGGCAAAATGGGTGATGATGGTTCTAGGGGTGACGTCGTTGTCTTAACACAACGAACATATTCGACACGAGGTTCCTCCTAGTGAAGGATTCACTTTAAGGCCGCTAAAATGTCTCCGCCACAGAGACCACCATGGACATGATCATTGTGGTTACCTCCGCACCGTGTAGTCATGGGAGGATGCCATCAAAGCCACATTTATAAATTTTCAACGTTCAAAATTGTGTCGGCCTTGTTCATAAAGACCAAACCAAAGCCTTTCCAAGCACAAATGAGTCAAGAAGGTGAGGGCAAAACGACGATTTGACAAGTATTGAAAATCGGATTGAAGGGCACCACACCAAGAGGGGGTTCCAGGGGCAATGGAGGATGCATCACACCCCCATACGTTAGGTTAGTGCGGCAATGGGGTGGTCCGTAAGAGATTACTTCCCCACACGATGGTCATAGGTAGGATGGGCATGTACTGTCCGTATTCCCGTGGGGTATGGAAAGAACTAATGTTATATAGGCGATACTCCCCAGCGTAAGGCGCTTGAAAAACATCTACTAAGGGGTCAGTGGTTGGGATGTTAGCTACGGGAAGGGAAGTGGTTTTGCAACGGTGGTTTCATCACCAAGGCGTAGGTGCATTGAGGTGGATGGTTGAGGCACAACTGAAGAGGATGGTTGGGTTGAATGAACGGGTGTCTTGATTGGTACAAGCACATCGCTTTGGACGGTATAACATATTACAGTTTTAAAGGGGGAGGATTAGCTTTTATGGTGTAAGACTTCCCTCATACTCAAATTTTATGCATCTATGTAATGTTGAGGGAACGCATCCCATAGCCCCGATCCAAGGATGACCCAAAGAATATATTATATCGAACTCTCCCTCAAGGACATAGAAGAGTTCGGGTAAAGTACATGGTCCTACCCGAATGTTGAGGATCACGATGCCTAATGTAGAGGTAATAGCGTTATTAAATGACCTCAACATGATGGGATTGGCACACATGTAGCTAGAAGGGATATTCATTTGTTGGAAGGCTTTTGAAGAGATGATGTTTAGGCTAAGCGCCCCGCCAATCATAACACGATGTACCTAAATGTCCCGACGTAAGCGGAGATGAAAAGGACAGGTCGTGGTCTTCTGCGTACCAAAGTCAACAATTTCATCTTCGAGAAACCGATCACAGCAGCAGCTTGTGGTACAGAGAGCGTATGGTCAAAGGCAAAGGGGTTGTTTGGTGAGAGAGGCAACGTGATTGGGTGTTAGAATGGAGGCAACAGCAGGGTTTCATTAGGTAAGACCTCGATCCCTTGAAGAATTTCAACGAGAGCTTGTCGATGAGATTCAGAAGTCTAATGAGATCATATAGCATCATTTTTACGGGTGATTGGTGAAGCTGTTTGATCATGGCTCGATGGGAAACTCCATTAGAGACGGGGTAAGCGGGTCCACGAATAACCACTTTGGGTGGTGGTGCAATCGGGATGCTGGATGGAGAAAGAGAGGACGCATGTGTGCTATCTTTCACTTTCTCATTGTTTTTCTACGCTCGAGTAGCAACACTAATCATATTAATCTCGTAAACCTGAGATGAGGAAGAGGTTTGGGATAAATCATGGTCTTCAAGAGGTGGGGTTGTAATAATGATGGATCTTGGTGAGGCGGGGACAGATGGTATAGGAGAGGGAATTGAAGCTAAAGGTCTCTCCTTTCGTAAGTTTTCTTTCTTAACCTTTTTATCGGGGAGAGGTGACTGACGAAGGATGGTTTTTAAAGCTTTGCATCCCTCCACATCGTGTCCTGGTGTGTGGTGATAAGCGCAGATTTTAGACTCATCGTAACCTATAGGCCGAGGTTTAGACGGGTCATAAGGTCTAAGTGGGGGTAGAGAAATGGTCGCATTCTCCACCAACATAGCAAGGATTTTGGCGTAAGATCCTTTGAGTGGGTCAAAATCGAGGAGGATGAGGGTATTGGTTTGCGGGTTTTGGTAATGTTTGGGCGTGGTTGGTTCTGTGACGGTGGTGGTTTAGCCAAGGGGTGTTGACACGTGGTTTTCACTAAACGTGGTTTCTTTGGCGCATGAGCTACGTTCGGCTGGTTAGATGATGAGGCTACAGATGACGTGGTAGCGGGAAACAACCACGGAGAAAGGGGAGTGACAGAAAATAAATCCTTTGATGATGGAGTTTGTTTAGGTTTAATGGGTGGACAGGATACGTGGGGTGATAATGTTGATATACCCTTAGATCTCTCGTATAGGTGCGTAAGGCGAGGTCGCTTTTGAAGAAAATACGGGAGGTATGATATATTGATGCAAGGTGGAAGGATGAGGTCCTAATATGGAAGGTAGGTGTGACGATGATGGTTTTGATTGTGATAAAGGCACGGATTGAGTTTGTCTCCTAGGTGGCAGGGCGGCTTTATTTTTGGATAAATCAAGTCGCTTAGGCGGGTGCGTTAGACTGGGCATTGGTGAGGTCCCAAGTGTAGGGGAAAATTTGGTTAGGTTAATAGAGGTGGATGGGCTACTTGGTATAAATACGGGGGGTGAGACTGAGGACATAGGCATTTTGAGTTTCTGTAAACACTTAGGATATATGGTAGAGGTGTCTGGATCGGTCATCTGCATTTGAGTAGAATAGGGGGTACTCAAACATTCCCACAGGATTCGTCTATCCTCTGGAGAATGACAATCTTCAGGTGTGAATTGCAAATTTTGTACGGAAGAAAGGTGGGTTGTGATTCCAATCCACTGCGGGTGGGATACAGGGGGTAAATGAGGCACTGTATCAATAGAGGTTAAGAGGTCGACCGATCTTTGAAAAGATTTAGGCGATGAAGAACTAATAGGTAAGAGGGCATGTTCGAGAGGATCTGTCATGGTTAAAGAATTTGGTGATGTCGGTGCAAGAGATTTCTTGTCTAAGGATGTCGAAAGGAGTGGCGTACCTTCCTCTTGTGCAACAAGAGTGGTAGAAGGAGAAGTTTGGGAAATAGATAGATTAGATAACATCTGTTCGCAGTCTTGTAGGGATGTGGTATAAGAAGACTCATTGATGGGAAGAGAAGTCTGGGCAGTTAACTCCTTTATGGGTAAAGGAATGATTTCGCTTTGGCTTGATGGTGGTAAAGGAGGTTCGGGCTCTTGTGTTAGTGAAGAGGCTTGATTCAAAATTTTCTCGATAGAGGCTTTTGGCTGGGTATCGAAGACTGCATGGATCTCATGAACACTTTCCTCGGCTAAGATGTCCTGGTTTGTGTTACTGTTGGAAGAGTGATTCAGGAATGGTTTGTTGAAGATTTTCAAATTCCGGTTGGCAGGGGCATTAGGATTATCGAGGGTTATATCACCTGCATCAACCATTTCCTGCACTATGTTTTTCAACATCTTGCAGTTTTCATGACTATGTCCTTTTACACGTGAAAAGTTACAGTGTCATTTTCTTTGTACCAGAAGGTATAACATGGGTGGAGTCAAACCCGGAGTGAGGTTTAACAGAGGCAAGGTGATAGCTCCGCTTTGAGCAATTTTTCCAAGATAACACCATAGGTTTCTCCCAAGGGAGTGTAATTGATGGGCTCTCGCTTTGTACTTATAGGTAGTTTTTGGTGGAGTATTAGATGGTGCTTGAGATTTAACCATCACCGCATGGACAGCTCCTTTTGATTTATAAGAAGTGGATGTGTGAGGAGTGGTGGTGTTTGGTTTATTAGTAGAGTCCGGAGTTCGAAATTGGGGTTTTTGTTGCGCAACCGCAATTTCTCTTCTTCTAAGGCTCAAATTTCTAATTTCCGAGCCATGGTAAAGGCTTCATCAAATGTGCGGAAAGTTTGAATTTGAAGAGTAGGAGAAATGTGCTTAGCACATGCCCGCGTAAAAAGTTCGATAAGTTCAGCCTGAGGCAAGGCATATGTAAGTTGGTTGATAAGGCCACGCCATCGTCCAACGAAATCTGCGATAGATTCATCTTCGAATTGTCGGATGGCATAGAGGTCGGTGATAGATACTTTCTTAGCTATGTTAATGGAGAAGTGATCCAAGAAAGATTGGGCTAATTGGTTAAAAGAGAAGACTGAGTGCTGGGCTAAAGCACTGTACCACTCCAAGGCGGGTCCTGATAAGGACATGGGAAATGTGTGGAGTAACAAGGCATCATCATGGGCAATCAAATAACAAGCATGTCTAAATGATCGCAAGTGTTGTTGAGGATCTTCTTTACTGTTAAAACGGGTAAATTTTGGTAATTCCCATTGAGGAGGATACGAATGAAGGGGGACAGACGGGTGAATAGGCTCCCGAAAAACTTGCTCGTATGTCAAGGCGCTACGACTTCCTGAAATAGAAGCCTCTAGGTTTTGCATTTTGTCCATCATTTGTTTAATGAAATCCGTGGTTTGATGAGATGATGGTGCGATTGTGGTAAACTGAGGCAAATCGGGCAAGGGCCTCCGCTTGACAATGATGGGGTTAAGTGTTGATAAGGTATGGAGGATGAATATGTTGAGGCGAATCGAATAGGGATGTCCCATATAGGATGTTGAGGTCACCTGGATACGTGTATGGGAATGAAAAGGTAGGCGGAGCTTGAGAAGGAAAGCTCGTATGGATAGGTGGCAGAGAGCAAGTCAGAACGGAGAAGTCTGAAGAGAGATGAGGTAGGGGAAGTCGGTGGTAATGATATGTGGGGTCCAAGATTAGCCAAAGGAAAGCCAATCTAAGTCGCATGAACCTCTCGCCGCTGGATTGGGAGACGGGGCTAAAGGTGCAGAAGCAAGGCAAGTGTTATCAAAGTGGGAGTGGGAGCTAAATGAGCAGCTATACTAATAGGCATGCCAACAAGGAGCTGACCATCAGGCGTACGGTCAGGGGCATGAGACAAATAGTATTGTACAACACTAGGATTAGCATCTAGAAACTTGGCAAAGTCCTTATCTCCCACAGGAATTTTAGGAACCTCACTGGTATCCGTAGGATTCCCCACAGAATGTGAAGGGGGTGATTCAGGCAAAGAAATGGAGCAAGCATGTGAAACCATGGCGGCGGCTTGCTTTCGAGTGATAACAACCATGGACAGGTGTTCACAGTAGGGTTTCAATCTGTCAGGAATAGAAACAAACTCGGGATGGTGAAACCGTAGGTTGTCTGGTTTGTCAGGAATCGGGAAAGACAGTAACCGATATCGGTCTAGTAACCGATGTCGGTTATACTATAGCCGATGTCGGTCAGGTAACCGATGTCGGTGTAAGAAGTCTAGGCTAACAAGATATAAAAGGCTGCTAATTTGATTTTTAACAACGTTTAGTATACTTGTCCAATTATTGATCACAAAAGACAAAGTATGAAAAGAAAATAGAACTAAAAACAAGCAAGATGCACACGCAAATCCAGATTAACCCTAGGTTAATTTTAATTATAGTGGGCTTATGCCTTTAGATGTAGAATGATGTCGAATCCTAAACAAAAGACTTAGGGAAAATGTCAAATTTGTTTTGGCTTATAAGGTTACCTCAATCTAGCGAGGAATACCGCGAAAAGGGGGATGTTTGAGCTGTTGTGTTAATTGTGAAGTGATTCGGTATGTGTTGTGCGGTGAAAGTAAGATTAATTTCTTGTCAATACCGTGGATATTACCCCCACGTGTACGACATTGCTACTTAATCTATGTTCACTAAAATTGAAAACAACAAGCAATAATGCAATGCACGTGTTTTAAACCCAAATCGAAAATGATATTCGATGAAGCAAAATACATGACTTTCACTAATGCGAGATGTAAAAGCAAAGCAAGTTCTTTTACCAAAATAATAAAATACCTTGTGAATATCTTAAGAAGAAGAAAACAGCAAGTATGTTTCCTATATGAAAGCAAGCAAGAAAGAAAGAAACCCAAAATGGGTCCCACCGACTAAGGCGTGCCAAAATGTTTCGCTCAGAATTTTTGGCTTCTGGGAATAGAGTTGCTTCTATCCTTTCATTCCTTTTAGAAACATATAAGGGTTAGGAATAGGAGGAATACCTGGGAATGTCGAGATGGTGTGCGCGTATCAGTAGAGAAAGATCAAAGTTGACTATGAAGAACTCCTTTTGTCTTGGAAGAACTACTCGCAAATAAGAACACAAGACCACAAGATTTTGATTAAACAATAAATGAGGGAACTCGCCTTGGGCCCAGAAATATAAAACTTCCTTTCGAAGGTGGTCGGGCCTCTCGCCGATATGAATTAACACAAAAGACTCAAAATATCAATTAAATTGTTTTGTTGAAACGGGTAGGGAAAGGTCAAGTTTCTCGTCAGAGGTCAAGATAACCGATACCTTAGCTACTAAGAACCGATGTCGGTAGGGTTTAGGATCTGTAGGTTTGTTGTTTTGTGGGGTGGTTGTGCTGTAGGGTAGCTATGTTGTTTATAAGGCTATTTTTATGGGTGATATTAGGAAATGAGGTGATGAGAGGTAAAAGAATGATAGTTAGATGCAATGGCACGCTGGGTAGTGGATTCAGGAATGGATTTATGAGGACTGTGATTCAAAAAGCATAAGAAATGTTATAACAGAGGACATGCAAGATGTGACTTACTGGTTTTTGACAAAGATGCAAGTTGATCTCCTTTGCTGCAAACTCTTCTGGTTTCTCCACTCGTCTCTGCTCGATCAAGTCAAGATCTGGACTCTGTTGATCGCTCCCAATGATCTCTCACCCGATTCCAAAATCCTCCCACCTTTGATTTTGGTTCGGGGAGCCCATTTACAGGGAACCGATGGCGGTTACGTAACCGACGGTGGTCGAGTAGAACCGACATCGGTGAGGAAAAAGTAGGCTATTTTTAGTAAAATAGCCCACCTTCCCTACTTTTCTCCCGAGAGATCAGTTGCGGGCTTGGTCAAGTGACTAGAAGGTCGGTTTTGGGTGCGAGAAAGGGGTCCTTAGTCATGGGTGTAGATGTGGACCAAGTTATAGGTCTTAATTAGGTTAGTTTAGGGTTAGGGCTAGGTCATGATGAGGTGGCAAAATGAGGTGGCAGGTATGGTGATGTGGATTTATCAATTACAAGGTAATTAATAAATAATTGTGTAAGGTTTAGGTGATGAGGTTAGGTTGTGAAATGAGATGCGGGTCACAAGGGGTCGTAAGACACAAATTTGGTGTCTACAGAGCTATCACAGATAAAATGAGAAGTAGTATCAACATACATCGACTAAGGATGAAGAAATATCAACAATTGTGCTACATTTGGAAGTAGTATGAGAATGTATTCATCTTATTGCTAATATTTCCCATGTCATCATTTCTCAAAATTTTCAAAAAAGAAATGAAAAATTTAAAAAAGTAAAAAAACCAACAATGAAAACCCTTAGGCGTTGTTGGTGGTCTTGGTTCGAAATCCAGCTTGTTAGCGGACAAGTACTGCTAGAGAAAAAAGAGACTTGATTAGAAAACCAACTTGTTAGTTGATCAAGGGAAAAAGTAAAAAAATGAAAAAATGGAAAATTTTAAAACCAATAAATGGTGGTTTTTCCAAATAAGCAATAAAGTACCTGATTGTTCTTTCATGCTCTTGTTTCTTGGCATAACATGACTGCAACTTATCAAAAAAATTCCTAACATTTTCAATTTTTCTCACATGGAAAAGGAAAAAAGGCTGAAGTATACCAAGGTATTTTACTCTTCTATTTTAGTTTTAAATTTACTTGTAAGTTTTGTTATTACATAAGGATCCACTTTTACATCATATGCATAAGATTGAGGATGAAAAAGAAGGAAAAAGAATTGGGCATATTAAAAACATATTTTGGTATATGATTTTGATGATGGCAATCATTCCTTCAAGCCTATGTTGGAAAATTTCAAAACAACAAGATTTTTTATGAGGATCCTTTCTATATGGATTCATTTCCTATGAAAGAAAAAGAAGAGAAAGGAAACACAAGTAAATGTTGTTTTACTTAAAAAAAAAATTGTTAGCATAGCAAGAAACTCTCCACACAAGAACCTACTCTCATAAAATAAATGAAGAGTAGCAACAAATATTGTACACAAGAACCTACTCTTATAAAAAAGGAGTAGTAGGATAAAATTCCACACAAGAACCTATGCTAAAATCTATCAAGAAGGATAATAGGAAAACCTCCACACAAGAACCTACTTATAAATCAATGCAAAAAGAAAAACAAATAATATGAGGGGCTCCACACAAGAACTTGTCCTTCAAATTTTTTTTTTTTTTTAAAGGAGAATAATGGCATGCATGAGGACATGCATGAGATTAGGCATGGGGAGATGATGAGCCCAAAAATGGCCCATTTTATACAAGATTTGACATTCTTTTTCCTTGCATATATAAAGTGGATCTAAGTGTAATTTATGAACTTATGGTTTATTTAGGATGAAATAGAGAGTATATATCATGGTTATTTCTTTAGAATTCATTGTTATCTTTCTATTAGCTATTTCTAATGATTATTGGGAAAAATATGTCAATTTGTGCATATGCAGTCCATACTTTGCTATAATTATTGAATAATGGATTTTGAGAACTAAGCACCAACTATAACTAGTCTTAGAGGATTGTTGAGTAGACATATTGTTCTAAGGAGAAGACACACAAAGAATGTGCACATGGGAACAAGGCACATTTGAAGGCACAAAATGATAGGAAAGGAAATGCACCCCATGACAAGCTGATTCGGGACTTAGTCATTTTTATGGATGCGGGCTATTTTTGGAGATAGTGTGCAGAGCACTCATCAAAGCGACTTGTGTAAATTGAGCAACAAAAAGGGAAGCCCTTTGATATATCTCGTATTAAAATCAATCAACCATTATTACAATGGAGTGTTGTAATATTTATACATATTGACAACAATATACAAACAAATAAATATGTTGCATATAGGTCCAACAATATTCCTTAATATACACAAGCTTCCAATAAACCATACGGGAAGCATAAATGAATAATAACAATAATGTTGTTAAAACAATATAACAACATCCATATTGTTTGAATACAAACAATAATATGGTTAATAATTAAATATAACCATATAAATAATAAATAACCTAACTAATATGCAATGCATAATTAATTAGGATAATAATAATATTTTATCCTAACATTCCCCCCCTTAATTGTGCATTGTCTCAAGAGATGAGGAGAGGAACTCTTTGAACAACTTGAACTTGTCACATGCAAGTGACTTTGTGAAGATATCTGCTCGTTGCTTAGCTATTGGACAAAATTGAAGCTGGATGTTGTGCTTTAACACATGCTCGTGTATAAAATGAACTTGTACCTCAATGTGCTTTGTTCTTTCATAAAACACTAGGATTGTAAACAAGTTTGAGAACACCTTCATTGTCAACATACATGGTGGTCGGTTTGTCTATGGTATTCCAAGTCCTTCTAGTATGCGACATAGCCAAATCACTTCATAGACAACTTCTCCTACAGAACGATACTCAGCTTCTATGGAAGAATGAGAAACAAAGTGTTGTTTCTTGTTTCCCCATAATATTGGTCCGATCCCATAAAGAATACAAATCCAGAGGTGGATTTTCTATCATCAATGTTACCCGCATGATCTCGAATCAATATCCGCATACAGAAGAAGTTCTTCTTCTTCTTGTATTCTAGACCAAGATCCATTGTTCCTTTGAGATATCTCAAGATGTGCCTTGCTTCTTTCCAATGACACACTTTGGGTTCCTGCATGAACCTGGATAGATAGCTTACTAAAAGTTGATATCTAGTCTAGTGTAGGTCAGGTAAATGAGACTCCCAATCAACTTTCAATAGAGAGTGGCACTTGTGTAGCAATTGTGGTGTAATCCATCATCCTAAATTTCGAGTGTTGTCTTGGTATATTTCATCCGAGAAAAAATGTGTGATTCTCTTTTTCCGCCATACTTCCAATCCAAGAAAATAATGCATTAGCCCAAGATTTGTCATGTTGAATGATCGATTAAGATCTTTCTTCGTTACATCGATCATCTTCACTGAACTTCCGAGAATAACTAGATCGTCAACATAGACAACGACAATCACAATCTCCCCCCTTGATTTTTGAGGTAAAGATTGGGATCATATGTATTTCTAACAAATCCATGTTACACGATATGCTCATCAATATTGATGTACCATGCCCGAGGTGTTTATTTGAGACCATACAGAGATTTCCTAAGTCTCGCATACCTTTGCTTTAGTACTGTGTACAACATATTCCTCAGGTTGAGTCATGTAGACTTATTCTTGTAAATCTCCATTCAGAAGGCACTTTTATGTCCATCCGATGGAATTTCCAACCAAACTATGTAGATAGAGCCAAGATCATCCCGATCGCCTTGATCTTAGGCGTGGAGCAAATGTCTCCTCATAGTCAATGCCTTCTTTCTCGTGCACACCCCTCGCTACAAGTCTTTCTTTGTATTTTTCCACTATCTCATCTGATTTGTACTTTGTTTGTAATATACATCTACATCCAATGGTTTTCTTCCCCAGTGGAAGATTGACAAGCTACCAAGTGTTATTTTTCATCACTAATTGATATTCAGAATCCATAGCATCTTTCCAAGATTTTGACTATAGGGCTTCCTAGACTATAGAGGGCTCATCAGACTCAATAACTATACTCATCAAAGCAAAGTTAACTTCTTCTCTTGCTTTACTGCAAGTCCGTGGGCCATGGGTGGATGTATCCGATGGAGCATCCATTTTTGCATCTCGTAATGTGTTAGTACACCACTTGGGCATATTCTGAACTATTCCCATGGGTCGTGGTTCTATCTGATCAACACCATCATCCCCATCATCAATTTCATCATCAAGGGAACATTAGTTTCACTTTTACAATCGGTGAAGAATCTACATCGGTGAGTTTGGAGGAGGAGACTCGCTTCCTTCTTCTCAAAGAACCCAACATCTCTCGCTTAGTGTAGATTTTCATGGTCTTAGGATCCATCAATCTGCACCCAAGAGTCTCTTCATTGGACCCAATGAAGATAAGTTTATGTGACTTCATGTCCAATTTATTTCTATTTTGCTTTAGTATGTGCATACTTGCTTTGCACCTGAATACTCTAAGGTGTGAAACCAATGGTTTCCATTTTGACCATGCTTCTTGTGGTGTTACTCCTTCAAGAGAAACTATGGGCATTCTGATCAACAAAACATTGTTGTCTTTGTTGCTTCTACCTGCAATTTCTTTGTAAGTCCGAGTCATCAATCATGCATCGCACCATTTCCATTATAGTATGATTTCTTCTCTCAACGACACCATTCTGATTACGGTGTGTGTGGAGGAGGCATTTTTCGATGAATCCTTTGAGTTTGTAGATAGTCTTTGAACTCATTACTGGTGAATTCCCCCTTGATCCGAGTGGAGAGTTCAGATGTGATGACCAGTTTCGCTCTCAATAACTACTTTGAACTTCTTGAAAGTTTCAAAGGCTTCAATTTTCTTGTGAAGACAAAAATTCAAATTTTTCTTGAGTAGTCACAACACAAAGCATGAAATATTGGAACCTGTAATAACTTGGTTGCACTCAAACCGAAAAGATCGGTATGAACCAAGTCAAGCTTTCCATGAGCTTGAAAAGTACTTTTCTCGGAACAAAGCTCGTGTTGTTTGCTTGCTAGGAAATGAGGGAACTTGTCTCAGTATCCTTTTGAAGAGAAGGTAGACCATTTACTATATTATGTCAGGCCAAGTGTCTCGAGATATTTGAAACTTATATGACCAAGTATTCGATGCCATAACTGTGTTGAGGTAGAGTTCTTAGCCACAAGTGCCTAATAATCTCTTTGGAAAAATCAAGTTAGAACATGCGTCCCACATTGGAGGCTTTTGTAACTATTTTTGAGCCTCGTGATTTATCTCGAATCAAACATGTTTTCTTTCCGGAATTACTACTAAAGTCAATTTTTAGGTTGTGATCAAGGAGTTAACTGACTGAAAGTAGATTCTTTATCAACCCAGGGACATATAAGACATCTGATAGTCTACAGTTTCATGAACCAAGGGGTAGAGAAATGTTCCCAATCCCCTTAACTGTATATGAAGAATCATTTCCCAGCAAATCATGATTTTTCGATGGTGTGTCCCTCATTGAAGTAAACCAATCTCTGTGGCTGGTTATGTGTCGAGTGGCTCCTCGATCAACATACCATACATCACTAGATGACATGGATGGTTCACTTGATCAAGCAAAGAACAAGAGGTATTCATTTTCTCGATTGTTCTTCTTGTTTAGCAATATTTCCTTGGCATTGATGGGTCTTCTTTTCCAGCTTCCCTTTTTTACGCCTCTTGATTGTAGTTTGAATTTCCTTGTGAGATTGTTGTTGTTGAGGTCTAGAGTTGCTTGATGAACCTTTCTTATAAGTGTTATACCAATAATCTTTTAAGTCATGTCCTATTTTACAGATTGGACATTGCTTCTTCCGCTGTTGATTGTCCCTATGATACTAACTCGATGTTGGGACTTCCGATAGGAATTAGGTTTTCCTTTACCTTTTCCTTTCCATTTTTGATGTGAAGAAAATGTCCTTGCTCCTCTTCATCATCCTTATTGTGCATGATTTCCTCTTGTTGCAAAGAGGTTTACCATCTTGTCAAAACTAACTATCATATCCGACAAGTTTAGTGTTGTGACAAAAATGTGGTAAGAAGAAGGAGAGATCTCAAAAAAATGTGAATGAGAGATTCATCTTTGATCACTTCTCCTGTGGCTAAAAGTGAATCGGCTTAACTCAGAACTCTTCTCAAGAAAGCTTCAATTTTTTCATTCTCCGCTTGAACTTCAAAGTGTATGTAATTGACTCAGAAATTCAAGATGACATTCTTGTTCTTGGCCTCATATATTATGCTCACCTTATCCCATGCTTCTTTGGCTGTTGTGGCATCTCGAATGTGGGCTTGCACATCGTCGGACACTCCAAACAAGATGATGATTTTTGCTTTCTCGATCGCTTCTATCAAACTCGACGTTGTTGTGTTGTATCGATTGTTGATCCGGTTAGAGTACCAAAGACAACAGATAGATCTCTTCAAACTCGTGTTTGTGTCTTTATTTTTGTCTTCCATGCAGCATAATTGTTTCCTCCGAGTAGTTGTGAATCCGTAAGAAAAAAATTTGGGGGAATCTTGAGATCAAGCAGATTTACAAAGAAAATAATAATATATTCTCTATATTGATATTCAGATACAAGTGGCTATTATATAGCCATATACATAGCCAGAACAACCTCCAACAAAATAGGGAGGTGTTACAACAATTAACACTATTTAGTTGTGATTGTTACTCCCGTAACAATACACAACTCAACACCAATAATATATTATTGTTTATATAACAATAATATATTAATATCATATTAAACTATATAATAATAATTACTAGCGTAATTATTATCTTACACAATGTAAATATTATAATGTGAAGCACTAATCAAGATATTCCTAACATTCCCCCTTAGTGCGAACACGGGAAAACACCATCTTCAACCAAGCAAAGATGCCGCTCCATAGCTTGTACATGGTCTCGATATCAAATCTGACTTGCAGTGAACTACATCATCCAGTGACAGCTTCAACCTATTAGATGAATACATGAACTGGGACCGTTCAACCAATTCACATCAACCATCAAATCAGTCTAATCAAGAACACTTCCTGCAATAGTATCAATGGTACAAATCATTATCATCTCGGGGACACACAAGCACTGCACTGCACACAGGAACAAGGATGCTCATCTATTCTTATTCACCACAAAAGACACAAAGATGTCACTAAAGTAGTTTGCGACCTCTGAGGTAGTGATGAACTCGAGGACGCCGACCGTCCTCCCGCCTCTGTTGCCTCCATCCTTCAATTAAGATGCTACTTACTTAGTGGATTTTTCAATGAAGCTCATCAAGTTTCACACCGTACTTTATTTTGTCTCTCCCCCGCAATGTGAAAACAATTATTTCCAGACGTCGGATAACACCGAAAATGCGTCTGTGAGGCAATTTTTATTTTTTTATTTTTGGACTTTTACAAGGACTCAATTTTTCGACTCTTTGACAATAAAATTACTGACACAAAATAATGACACTTTATACTCAAAACTACAATACGAATAATCCTAAGATCACCTATTTGACACTTTTACAAACAAAAGACTATGACTTGTCAAGAAGACATACAATCTTTACGATGGATGCAAAACATATTAAAAACTATACCAAATATTTCACTTGTAAAATAAAAAGACACCTATTATAAAAACATAACCAGACCCTTCTAAGATTATTAATAAACAAGTGAAAAAACACATTACCTAAACACGTTTTCTAATGGAATGTATACGGTGGAGTAATAAATAAAACTTAAAAACAAGACACCATCCTTCCTGTTGATCACAGGCAGTTTTTAGATATGCAGGTGCTCTAGTTTGTTGTCAGACTGTCTTTCAAAGTCGTGATGCTCCTCATGGGAATCTATCTTGACATGCTGAATATCCGTTTCACCTACAGAGACGGGTTTTTGATGTACATGGTGATCTTTACAATCTGCTGATCCTTACAGCTTGGGAGTCCAAGTAGATCTCGAACGATCGCTATATAGGCAACAGTAGAGATTCAATGACCACGTGGTTACGCATGCAACAAAGTTTCAATAATGAAGAATTGATCGAATGGATACTCGGATGGGGACCATATCTCTTATTTCAGGATCAGGATCTTGCAAAGACACAAATTGAATGACAATATTTCATAGATCCAAAGGAAATTCCAGGTTCCATATATACGCTATCATGGGTGATTGCTCGACCTTTGTGTGAATGAAAAAAAAACAAAATACAGACTGCTCAACCTTGACCACACGCAAGACAAAGCTATCAACGCTGTAAATTCCTGACAGAGTATATAGGTTTAAATGAAAATACTAGACTCACAAAATTTGGGAATGTTTGAAGAGCTCGCAGCATAATACAGAGATCACCGATCCATTACCGAACTATGTAGAAATTGAACTTTAATGTAGGATTAAGCCAATGAAATCACGAACTCACGACCAGATGGAACTATCAATGCATGATTTTATTTAAAGACTCTCATCTTGGATTATCCTTGCTCTGATACCAAATCTTGGAGAACAAGCAGATTTACACAGAAAATAATAATATATTCTCTATATTGATATTCGTATACAAGTGGCTATTATATAGCCATATACATAGCTGTAACAGACCTCCAACAAAATAGGAGGTGTTTACAACAATTAACACTATTTAGTTGTGATTGTTACTCCCATAATAATACACAACTCAACACCAATAATATATTATTGTTTATATAACAATAATATATTAATATCATATTAAACTATATAATAATAATTACTAGCGTAATTCTTATCTTACAAATGTAAATATAATAATGTGAAGCACTAATCAAGATATTCCTAACGGGGCATTGGTGCCCATTTTGCATAAATCACCGATTGTGGTTTGACTCTTATCACTCCGTATAAAGTTTCCCAATCTATATACCGTCACCTAATATACCGAACCTTTCTATATACACACCCTTCCGATATACCCAAAGGTACGTGGAAGAAGCTTGCCTTTCTATATACCCGTGATACATGAAAGAGGCGTTAACATACATGAAATAATTTAATACGTGGTACCAAGACAATATCGATGGGGTCTCGTGTGATTATTGACACCGACTCAAAGAAATATCCTCATACATGTGTGTAACTTCACTATATACTCGAGATAATTTCTCGATCTGATTTATGTCATGCAATCGTTCACGCGAGACGGATGGGATGGTTCATAGTGTGTGCATTGTGACCTTATTACTCCTCGTCGATTTATAGGAATGATGCCCGAAGATGTTGTTGTAGCTATATTAGGTGTTAAGTACAATAGTAGTTGCGACGACTTTACCTGTAAGTGCTTCCCAGAGGCACTACATATACTAAACGCTACGAATGAGATCTAGGATATCGTGAGTGTTACAAAACCAATTTTCACTATTTTTTATTACAATTACAGCCGGTTTCTAGCATTCTAAAGTTTACAGATTGACTATGACAACTCAGTAAATTAGTACAATATATCAAGTATACAAAGTGCGTTAAAAATTTTAGAAAAATTGAATGGCTACAGCAATTTTTTTGTTTTGCGGGCCCTGATGGCCTCTCTCGGAGCCCAAAATGACCCACTACACCAAAAAATTGCAAAAATATAGCTAAAAATGCAATTTTTGGATAGGCCTCCTTTAGCAAAAAAATGTCTAGAATGAAAAAACAAGTGAATGGGGAAAAAAATTACCCTAAATTAGGGATTTCCCCGCTAAATTTAGTTAGTTATAACTAAATTTGAATTTTCTACTAAATTTAGCGGTTCTGCCAAATATTCCACCAAATTCGAAAAACAAGTTGGGGTGGGATTTGAACCACGCACCTCCCACTTCTAAGACTTTCTCTCTAACCGCCTTGGCCACTTAAGAGCGCTTGATATGGAAATGAACAAACTTGTATTTAATGAAAGGTAAAATCGACTTACCTTTGTAAAATGGTGATTTGGCAGAGATGGAGGCACCACGTGGAGCGCGTGACATGGATTAGGTTTTTCTCACATTTTCCTTATTTTATAGATCCAAATGCCTTTTTCTTTCTTTTGCGTTTGTATCTTCCTTTTTTATTTATGTTTCTCCATGTAATTTTTCACGGCCACTCTGTATATATGCTTCTGCCTTTGTATGATTTATATCTCCACACTTTTTTTTGTTGTTTCCTTTGATTTTGAATGCAGTTGACACAACTCGTGGGAGTGGATACATGTCATGTGAGTGGAGGTTTTCACACTATGGCCATTTTTGTCGGTCACCATTTGTGTTTGCAGGTGTGCTCGTGGCTCATCCGACAGGGAGTTCACATCCTTCTACACGGTGGATTTCATGGCCGTAGGGTGCAGATCAACACAACTCAGCCCTAAACATGCCTCGGCTCCGACTTCTCAAATAGCTCGATCCGCAATGAAGAGCTCGGCCGAGGTAGAGTCCTCTCAGATACAATGCAAATAGAACCCTCCAAAACCAGATATACCTCTAAATGTAGAGGTCTGATAAAAAGAAAGAAGAGACTAAAAATATCTCTAATATTAGAGATAAAACCCCAAATGGGGAGAAAATAATTTTTTTATATATTTTCAATACCTGCAGCAAGTTTTTCTAGTCTCAAAGCATCCAAGTAAAAAAACAATTTGTGTGCCAAACGCCTAGAACTGAACAAGAGGTTGTGGATTTGCAGGGGGTTCTAGGAAGCTGCATGAGGTAGCACTGGCTCTCCTTTGTTGTAGATTTCTTCTCCACAAATTCTCCTTCTTCTGTAACCTTCTCCAACCTTTCCAGGAGCTTCAATTCACTCTGGTACCAAATGTAAATTGAGCAACAGGGGTGGAAGCCTGAATATCTTTATTAAACTCAATCAACCATTATTACAATGGAGTGCTGCAATATTTATACATATTGGACAGCAATATAAAAACAAATAAATATGTTGCATAGGTCCAACAATATTCCTTAATATACACAAGCTTCCAATAAACCATCCGAGAAGCACAAATGAATAATAACAATAATGTTGTTAAAACAATAGAACAACATCCATATTGTTTGAATACAAACAATAAGATGGTTAATAATTAAATATAACCATATAAATAATAAATAACCTAACTAATATGCAATGCATAATTAATTAGGATAATAATAATATTTTATCCTAACAACTTGTGCTACATGCAAACACTACTTTGGGAATGAGTGTCCGATAAATGCCATGCATGAAGATAATAATAGGATTACTTCTTCCAGTTAGCTATAGGATGTCTATTATTAGTGCACTTACATGTATGCATGTTATTGTAAAGGTGCATGGCTATTTTTAGCATGCGACCTATTTTGGGAAGTGCGTAGGTGGTGAAGGGAAAGTCCCCACCTCTATAAATATGTAGTGAACTGTGTAGTTTAGAGAGAGATAATGAGACTGAGTTATTGTAGAGTTATGTTGTTAGGTATAATACATGCATAACTTATGGTGATACTTTATAATGTAAGAAGCTTCTATGTTTTCCTGTGTTTAATGTAATTGAGTATATTGGATGGATAATGGTGTTAAACATGACTATAAATGGTTCTTGTATGGTTAATCTTATCATAGTTATTTTTAATTCATGACTCTCTAAGATCTAGATTTGGCTATGCACAGTGGAATGTTTATGTTTATTTATGGATCTGTATATGCTCTATCTTCATCACATTAACATTGAATGCACAAAACAACTATAAAGAGGGGCCTAGTACCTTTGTGCACTTTGTGTGAGTGCTCGATCAGTGGGTGATGTGTTAGCACCCCCGAAGTTTTTATAGTGGATTATAGGTTACATCATTGGTTCCTGTTGGGACCTCTTTTTCAGTTGTTTTTCAGGATGTTTCATGATGAAGATGTACCAATTGACCTTATCAAGTGTTGAGGAGTGGATAAAAGATCTGGAAGAAGAGTACGCTGGAGGTTCAACACTAGATCTGAGTTTGACGCATGCATGTGGGTGGAGCAGAATTTTTATGACTATTTATATGAGAGCTTCTTTACTATCTTTCCGGTAGAGATGTACGAGTGGCTGGTTGCTTATGTGTCTACAAGGAATTGGAGGTATCACGTAATTATCTAGACACATGAAGAATTACAGGCCTTCTATGATGCTGATTTGATTTGGACATGAGCTGTGGATACTTGGTTCTATGGTGTTTTAAACAACTATATTTTGGAGTACTCAATTTCCACTTATTCTTTCCCGGAGGTAGCTGAGTTCTAGTTTTTACGTTATCCCAGGGAACTTATTTACAAGGCATTCCACTGGTGATCAAAATCTTGATGGTAACCCTGAACTTGGAAGAAAATCTGATGGTTAGCTAAAACCCACCACGTGCAAGCGGCGAGGATCAGGTTTTGGTGAAGGATGATAGACCTAACAAGAGAGGCGAGAGAAGAAAGGTAGCTTAAGTACAATGAGGTGCGTAAGAGGGAGATAGAGAAGCAATGTGATATTGCAGAGTGGATGGTGTTGAGGAGAGAGATGGCTCATGAAGGATTTGAAGCTCACACAAGAGGCATGGGAGCCGATCATTTCTGGAACTCCCCCATTTGGGCAAGCATGACAGGAACTCTCCTCACCTTCATGCGGAGCACGCCAGCAGAGACAACACGGGTTGCGGGCATACATCCTAATCTACCTGAAACCTATCCCTTGCACTTGGATTTCTAGTATCTAGTACAACCAATAGTCAACAAGCTAGTTTGGGCAGTAGAAGAGCATGAGTAAGTCGATAGTAAGTACATCTATCCGGAAAATGTATTATTTGTTATTCGAGGTACCTTTTCAGTCACATCATCATCACCGATCTCAAGTGTGCATAATTTTGGACTCACTTCTAGGACTAGTACCACTTCACAAACTGTAGGAGTTTAGTTTAGTACTACTATTAGGACACAAGGAATTACATCCAATAGTCCACTTTTGGCTACCAAAGGGAGGATCAGGGGGTATATGTGGCTCTAGTTCTAGTGGATCTAGTGGTTCTAGAGGTAGAGGTAACACATGAGGTTTTGGATCAGGTGGGTAGGGTCCACACCAACCCCAAAATATTTACATGGAGATGTCTCTTCATCTTCTAGAGTATATGGGCATAGAAGATGCTACTGAACACATGCACATGTGTGAGATACTATGGCACGCAAAAGGAATTATGGCTTCTGAGCGCAAGGCAAGTCAATTTGTAACTACATCACAGGGACATGCATGCAATTGGTACATGAAGTTTGACCCTGATCAGACTTGTGTAGATTATGCAAAATTAAAGGATGTTTTCCTTAAAGAGTTCCATATCCCTGAATTTAAGTAGAAGATTATAAGCGCGCTCAAGGATATTAAGTAGGGCACTACTGAGAGTGTCTCAGGGAGTATGATGCCCATTTCAAAACATTGTTGTCTAAAATTTCGTATGATATTCATGCAAGCCAACATGCACAATGGTTTCTTGGGGCTTGATCACACATTTTAGGAGGGTGTTGTAACATAAGACATATACAAAACCACGTGAAGCACTTGAAGTGCCTTTTACACCGAGGAAATACGAATTATAGACACTAGAGTAAGCCCATTCCTTAAAGCACAAATTGTAGTTATGGAAAAGTAGTTGGAGAAACTATCGGCCAATTTAGCTCATGAGACGCATACTAGGATTTGGTATATAGATTGTGAAGTGGAAGGGAACACCAAGGATTTTCCACAGATCAAAGTATCTTCATGTTGTTATACTATGAGATATGTCATTTAGATCATGATGTCAGCCATTGCCCATTATTACAATACACGATAAGAAATAATGTATCTTGCTATTGTAATATTTTCCGGTCCACAACTCACAATACAAAAGATTGCAGGTTGATTGTTAGATCCATGATGCCATAGATATTGGTGTGCAATAGATAGGGATATCAGATAACTCTAATAGTAAAAGTGAGAACCATAACCATGATCACACTCAAGCGTGCTATGATTGGAATGAAGGGAATTTTGAAGGAGGTCATGGTAGAGGTCGAGGATACCATGGTGGATTCAGGGCTAAGGCCGTAGTGGTGGATGAGGTGAGTTCCCTCGTAGAACGCTTTTTTACATGTGGATCTCCCACCACTACAAGCGTGAATCTCCTCGCATATTGGTTGTTCTTTTTATGGGAAGATTCATAGTTATGAGGGATGCTCAGACTTATATGAGCATCTTAGCAAGTAGCATAAACATGAAATAAAAGGCACAGGGATGGTTAAAATACAATGCACCGTGGAAAATTAGTGGATGCTAAAGTTGGAACCGAAACTCCGAGGTATTACCCTTCCGTGAAGATTACTACACGTGTTGAAGCTACGCACACTAGAGAAGCATTACAACAAAATCCTACCATCACTAAGGAGGAATTTTTACATGCAAGGTACCTAGATCCAAAGACATCGAAGTGTTGGTATCCAAATTTTTCTCCTTTTCAAGCCAAACAACATCACATATTTGACATGAAGCTTAAAGACAAATAGATCATAATGTATGGCATTTTATAGTTGGGGATGGGATCTAACTCGGCCCTTTGTCACTCGGATTGTGGAGAGATGGATAACACCTTTAAGAGGCATTGACCTATCCTCATTACTTTAGGTCATGGCCTCTTCAACCAAGGTGAGAGGACCCTTTATGTAACCTCTATTTGATGAAGGATAAGAAGATATCCTTCTTTTGCACAAATTTTATGAAGAAAACCTTGGGAAAGTATGATCAATACTCCATAATTTAACTCTCAAGAGTTGTCACTTCTAAAAGATGGAGATACTTTCAAAACAAGGCTAAGGTTACTAAAGACATTCGAGACTCCGATTTGTTTCTACAAATTTTGACAGTGGAATTTTGCATTGGTTGATACATAGGGAAAAACATGGGTGGTTCAGGTAGGATTAGTTTTTTTGAATGATTTTTTGGTGGGATATTAACAAGATAAATTGGACTTTTCCAGATCTTTGAGAAACTTCACAAAAATGGAAAACTCGGCAATAAAAGCTTCAAAGTAGTTAAAACATTCCTTCAACCGTAGGTGTGAATCAATAGAGGCCTAGATTTACACATTTTCACACAATATTTGAGATTCTATCATGAAGGCTCGAGTTAGAAGAATCAATTAAACATTATCAATCTCTATTTTACCACGCCTAAGGTACACCCAAAGAATTACAAACAATCTCTGTCACAACCAATGAAGGTAAAGTGGTTTTAAATTTGTTTATTTCACTGTCGGATGAAGGATCTTCAGAAAATGAAATTGTAAATGCCACTTAACTATCGTGAGAGGATGATATCTATGTGATTTACAAAGATTCTAATGTAAGATTGCGAATAGGAATAAGAAAAACTACTTTCCAGACATCTAAATGAAATAAACACAAAATCAGAAATATTTGACGCAAGTTAATTCAAAATTTTATCAAATTCATCAAAGGGGAGAGTTATTTAAACATTCTCGTGAGATTTTTGATGGCTATACACTTGTAACCAACTCGACATGATTAAATTCTAACACAGAAGAAATTAACCAGGTTTCTCAAACGGTTCCTCAGAGGATGAGCTTTTCTCAAATTTTCTCATGATTTTCAACCTCCCTCTTTTCGCATATCTAAAACATGCCTTATATAACATTCTATTACATCTAAGCCTTCTTTCCCAAGAAAATAATATCCTGAGCATCAATTTTGTTACAAAATCCATCATGATTTTTAAAAGGGATGTTGAATGGAAAAATGCCCAAAAAGCTGCCAAGTGCCTTAAAAAGGTGAATCATTACAAATAATAGCATCATTTCTCTAATCTGGGGCACATTTTTCATCCTTAGTGCATCCAAACCCCCTTTCCCTTCATCATTTCATCTTCCCCCTTTTGAAGTGTGCCTCTGCAACTTTTGGATCTGGCATTTCACGTTTTTACACGAGCCCCGAGCTAAATCCATTTTGAAAGTGCCTCAAATTTACAAATCAAGCCCTGTAGATCACTTCCATCGATCTCTAAAGACCAAAATGACATGAATTTGCCAAAACTTGATGAAGAATGATGCAAAAAATGCATCTCCAAACATCCTAGAGCTCCAATGGTGGCCAAATTGATGAAATGCACAGTTACCGTTGATCTTGGTATCTTCAACTTTTAATCTGAGCCTTCCACGTGGCAAGATATGATTGGAAACGGGCCTGGGAGCAATTTTTTACAATTTTTAAATATAAGCCAACCACATGTCCTCTTCTAATTGGTCGCTTACATGGGACATGAGGACAAGTGGGACGTGCATCGCTAAAAAGACTCATTTAAGAGAAATGCGTAAAAATTGGGTCTCGGGGGCACAGCATTTACGATCCAAGGGGACGTGCGAAACAAAATGACTAATTTAGCTGAACAATGCTTTGAGTGTAGAAAATTAGGCTTTGGAGGCACGAGATGGTCCGAGGGAAACTTGGGACAAAAATGACCGATTTGACTAATGAACAAGCACTCGCATAAAAATTGGGCTTCATGAGGGCATGACGGTCCCAAGGGACACTTGGGGCGAAATATCCGATTGAGCCTATTAACAAGCAAGTGCAAAAATCGGATTTGAGGGCACAAACGGTCCAAGGGACACTTGGGACAAAAATATCTAATTTTACCGATGAACAAGCACTTGCGAGAAAAATCAGGGTTTTGAGGCACAGACGGTCATCCAAGGGACACTTGGGACAAAAATGACCGATTTGATTGATGAACAAGCACTTATGGAAAAATCAGGCTTTGGAGGCACGAGACGGTCCGAGGGACACTTGGGACCGATGAACAAGCAATGCGCAGTAAAAACTGGTCTTTGAGGCATGACGCTACCTGGTCCAAGAGACACTTGGGACAAAAATGACCGATTTGACCGGTGATGAACAAGCAAGTGTGGAAAAATCGGGCATTGAGGGCACAAATGGTCTAAAGGACACTGGGACAAAAATATCCGATCGATTCAATTAATAAGAAAGTGTGGAAAATTAGGCTTCGAGGGCACGGATGGTCTGCAAGGAAACTTAGGACAAAAATATCTAATCGAACCGAAAATCACTAAAATGACCACAAAGACATGAATTTTTCCAATTGCTTTATTTTTCACTTTCTCTCGAAAAAATCCACAGATTTAAACAAGTTGGAAAAGATCAAATCAAGCACCAACATCAGCTCCATCTCTGGGATGGGTATTCTCACCAATATGAATGCGAATGGAATAAGGGGCCCATCCATAATGCATCAAATTTACCATGCTTTCCTTATCCTCACATCTGTTATCCCACAATAGAACAAGATCTCTAACATCAAAGCTCTTGAGTCACTTTCTTGTCAAATAACTTCTTCAAAATTTCCTTGAACTTTACATGCCTTTGGTGGGATTCCATTCTTTCTTCATCTAGCTCAACAATCTAATTGATTCACGCTTCATATGGACTAACTTCTTAATCTTCAAGTTGTTGAACAAACTAAAATGAAGATAATTGCAAATGAAGGGGGAAGCAAAGCTTGAGTTCCATACACCCAACTCAAATTCAATTGCTCACCCCACTTCTTTTTGTTCATCTCCAAGGTTCTTCTAATGATCTTCAATAAGTTTTTACTGCTGGACTCAACTTGTCCATTTCCTCGGGGATTGTTGTTAGAATCATATGTCAAGTCGATCCCATACTCTTTACACATTTCCATCAAGGTTTAGCTTTGAAACACATGGAATTTTCTAAGCAACAATTTTGACTAGCGCTTCAAATCAGATGACATGATTCAAGCATGAAGTCCATGATAACTTGGTGTGTTGCTTTATTTGTGGGGATTACCTCCACCCACTTCGTGAAGAAATTTGTGGCAACCAAAATCCATTTGTGGCAAAGCACTTGAGGAATCGTAAATCTCACCAATGAAGTCCATTCCCATTGTTTTAAAGGAGCTTTAATTGATACAGCTCTGAGCAAGGAAGGGATCCCGAAGCCTTCATTCTTCCAGAAAAATGCTGGCAACTTTCACATCTTCTTACCAATAGAGTTGTATCTTTAAAGAGATTTGGCCACCAATAACTAGCCCTCAAGATCGTGTGTGATGTAACTCTTCCAGAAAAATGTCCCCCAAAAACTCCTCCATGGAGATCAGCAATTATATTTGGGGCTTCATCTTCAGCAATGCATCTTAATAGCACTCCCTCAGGGTTCTTCTAAGCTAACCCAAAATCATTGATGACATATTTTCTAGAATTTATCTTAAGAGATCATTTTTATTTTTACTCAAATGGTTAGGGCAAATATAGATGTCTGAGATAAAAGATTATATCTTTGTACCATTCAGAACTCACCAACTTTTCAAGCACATGCACCCTTTCTTCTTCTACTTCATTCACTTCAATGGTTTGCAAGTTGCTCTCTGCGCCATAAGCTTAGCTAGACTCCAAACCTATTACCAACTTTGTGGTTTGATGTCCATGTCATACTCCTCACAATTTTTCACCCATCCGTATCTTCCGCTCGATACTTCCATCTCTAATAAGATATCTTTCACCATGGTGTGGGGAACATAAGCAACAACTTTAGAGCTCAAGATGTAAGGTCTGATAACCTTTTGCTTTCACCAAGGAAAATTCTTTCTTTCCATGATGGTGTACTTCAACTCAGCTCCTTACAATGCCTTACTTGAAATGGAAATTGGTCTTTCAAATTCCCTTCATCATCCTTCCAGTAACAAGAAAATGCAATGGTGTTTTCTGAAGCAAAAGAAAACATTTGAAAAGGTTTATTGTAATTTGGAGCTTCCAAAACAGGGGCATGGTTTAGTGCTTCTTTAATCTCATTGAAATATTGAATGGAAGCTTCTTCCCATTTGATAATTTTGTTTTCTATTCAAAGATGCTAGTAATGGGGATTGTCAGTTACCAACAAAGTTAGATATAAATCTTCTAAAAAATTTGATTTTCCCAAAGAAGGATTAAATTCTTCTTGGTTCTTGAAATTGGTACCTTACTGATAGCTTCCACCCTTTCGGATCAATCATGACACCATCCTTTGATACAATGTGACCAAGCAACTTGGCCTTTTGCACTCCAAAATGATACTTCGGGATTAAGTGAAATGCCATACTCTTCTACACCTTATCAAAAAAATTTCTAGGTGCTTTGCAAGTGATCATTACTCTTCCTAGAAAACACATCACATCATCTTAGTAAACAATTATGAATTCAATAATATAACTAACAAATGCAAACATCCATTGCTCTTTATAAGGTGGCTCTAGAATTCATCGGGCCAAGATCAATGGCATCTTGGCATAAACATACGTGCTCCCGAGGAGTGGTAAAGGTAGTCTTGATCCATTCGATTCCTTCACAACTACCTGGTTCTATCCATAGAAACCATTCAAGGTAGAAAGCAACTCGTATCCAGATCTACCAATTCAACATGTTTTCCATGTTTGGTAAAGGATAATTATCCTTCATTAATGCTCTATTAAAGTTTCTAAAATCCATGCACATCCCGTTATCACCATATTCTTTCTAACTAGCACTAAGTTTGCAACCCAGAAAGAATACCTTGTAGGCTAAATGATCCCTCCATCCCTTAGCTTCTTCAATTTATTTTGCATCTTCATGGAAAGGAGTGGATTAATCAGCCTCTACTTTTGTATGAATGGTTTTGCATTAGATTCCAAAAGAATTTCATGCTGAAACAAATCCTCTCTGTATGCTTTTATTTTAGACCAAGACCAAGCCAAACAGTCCTGATACTTCTTCAACAATTGGACATAGGAATGTTTTTCTTCCTTGTTCAGATTGCTTCCCAACCAGATATTCCTTGGTTTCTCCTTCATTCTAAGGTCATGATATTCAACATCCCTTGAGGCTGTTATATGTCTGTTAATAATGCAATTAGCATTATCAAAGTTTGATTCAAGAGAAACCATCCCTCTAGGAATGGTATTATTTTTAACTAAATGATATATTTTCCAAAAAAAGTTTATTTTCCTTGTATCTTGCACACACCATCGGTTCCCAATCAATATTAACGATCAAAGAAACTCTCCTTTATTCTCCGTAGAACCTTTTGACACGGGCATAATCATTAAACACTTTCCAATTTTTAATGTTGTCAGCATGATGGCCTTGTTAGCACTTCAACATTATATTCATAATTGGGGGACATTGAACAAATTTCAAAACAATATCCCAATACTTCTGCAAGTTGGTCTCGCAATAACAATGAACTTCCTATCATGATGCACAAATTAATCGAAGTCCAAGCATTTCAATCAAATCCCAAATCGCATGTTTTTATTCTTTCATTTTCTAATTTTTAGTAGCATACATTTTTCTAATTTTCTTGACAATCAGTTCTCGAATCTCCTTTAGCAATGATGTCTTTAACACCATACTTCCATGCAATTCTCAAACCTAACAACAATGTTTCATACTCGCTAGAATGTTAGTACATTCAAAGTTAATTTTGAAAGAAAAACAAACTCTTCCAAGCTTGGAGAAATTAGAACAACGCCAACACCATTTCCAAATTTAGAGCAAGCTCCATCAAACAAGAAATTCCAAAGAGAGCCCACTTGTTCAAGACATTTCAGACCGATCCATTTTTTTCTTTGCCATCGTAAAATCCAAAAAATTATCAGCATCAACATCAATATACAACACTTCATAAGAGTCATTATTGGGATCTTCAATGAGGTGCAACATCTTCTTTTCTCCATACAACTTGACAAGGCTGCCATCAATTGGAATGGTGGAAAAATACATATCCATTTGAACACTTACAACCCACTTTCTTGATAACGAAGATGCCCTGCAAATTTGGATCAGCAATCAATAATAACAACATCAAGTTTTAAATTCTTACTGGGTATGTTGTGTCAGTACTTCACCAAACCTTTCACACATCCAACAACTAGGACCTCTCTAGAGTCCATGGCAGTACATCTTCTATATGTTGATGTCACTTTGATATCTAATTCATTCATGACTTCTAGAGGCATGACATTGCAAGATGCTCCATAATCAAACATACAATTATGCAACAATCTATCCTTAATAATCGGAGTGGTGAAGAATGGATCAACATTTAATTGAGACTCAACCAAAGATGTTCCCAAGTAAACCTCAAAAGCTTCTCCAAGCTCTTCCACCTCGGTGGTTTTTCTAGGTCTTGCAATGGTTTGGGCTGAGGAGTGTCTCACATTGTTTAAATTTCTACATAGGGGCGCCTTATCTTCCTTCAATCCCAAATACTCAAATGCTCTCTTCTTGTGCTAAAAAATCCTAAGCAACTCAATAATTGGAACAAAGATCTTGATCTGATTTAAGACTTGGGAAATATCATATGGAACATATTTAGGCAAAGCAAAATCAGGATGAAGATTGAAAATTCATTAGATGGCACATGATTCTTAATATCTTGGGCATGAGGAGGATTAAAAAAATTGTTTGGGATAACAAGGTCTTTCGCAGATGCATCCTTCCTAAAAGCTTCTTTAGGAACACTTGTAAGCAATGGTGTTTTGGGTTTGTCTTGAGGCCCTACTCCTTTGACATCCTTAGTCCTTGTGTTATAATCATTTTCTTGGGCAACAACAATGTTCATCAATGCAATTTCCTATCTTCTCTCCTAAGGGATTCCTCCATCGTACTTCTTTATCATTAAAACTCTTAAGTATTCAAAGTCATTATTAGGTATTTCAAAATCTTGTACCGTATCTATTTCAAAAGTATGAGAGGGAGGAAGAAATGGTACCCAGTGGATGTAATCCCAAAAGGTAGCAGCATTTCGAGCACTTATCACTTCAGTTGAAGTTGTTCCTTGTTATTAGATTGTAGAGCACCACCATGCATGCATCATCACTCACTGTTATTATCATCATCAACTTCTTCTTCCTTCTCGATTTACTTCACATGGAGGATGGGGCAGAAAACATCTATTATACCAATCAATTTCATCTACCTCTTCCACAACAACAATTCTAGTAGTTAGAGGATCAAGCACCACTTTATTTTCATGTGTTTGGGGTTGTCTATTCGCTACCCCCATGGGTCCTTTACCTCTGTCATCAGATATTTGCTCATTTCTAGGATGATTTACAAATCTATCTTACCCTTGCTACCTATGCTGACCTTGGGAATTTTATCCAATTCCTTTCTCACTTCTAGCTAGCTTCAAGAGATTTCTTTGGCAACTCCGGCCAAATTTTGTACAAGTTCTTCCAAATCCATAGTCTTACTTGCTTGAGAATTTTCAAGGTTTATCAATTTATCACCCTCCCTCTTAAGAGGTTTCCCAATTGCTTTGATATTATTCTCAATTTGCAGAGCCATGGTAAAGGCCTACCTCAAATTGCCACGGGTTTTTATCCCTCAAATAGTATGCAACTTTCTTATCAAATGCATCCGAATACTTAATTAGACATGATTCATCACATGGACTCAAATGAGCATGACAATCTTCTCAAGGTTTTGTTAAATCTTATATTGAAATCATGCACCGATTCATTAGGATTCTTTTTAATATTTTCAAATTCCGATAATAAAAACTTGGGGTCCTGCTTTTATTACCATACTTTGTGACAATCTAAAGCATTATTCATTTTTGTCCAAGAATCAATGGAATTATCTCGGAAAAAATTATACCAGTCCCTTACATCTTCTTCTAAATTATGGATAATCAATTTAATGTACACATCCTCAAACTCTATTTCAAAGTCCTCCATCATATTAACAAAGATCTTCCAAGTGTTGATCACTAGTTATAGCATTATTACCCCGAAACTTAGGTAATTTGTTTCTTACATCTTGTGGAACCGCATTTGGATATCCATCCATCCCTTTAAAATTTATAGGACTAACAAAGTGTTTACAAAAATGGAGGTGCTCGAGTGGGGCTACGCCATATTGTTTTGTGGAGGTGAATTTACAGGAGTTACTGAAAATGATCGTGAGTGATGGGTCTCGAAGTATAGGAATGGAATTTTTAAAATGGATGCCTCCTAATGGCTCATTTTCTTGAAAACTCTATCAAAATTGGAAAACACAAGGGTAAATTGAGAAACAAAATTTTCAAATATAGATGAAGGCCCCTCTGCAGATGGAGAATTCAATTCAACAGAGAGACTACCTGATTTAGATTTACTTGAATAAGTATTGCAATCTTCAATGACAAGATGATCGAGTCTCCACAGCAGATATCTCCCTTCTTAACTCCCGATCTCCAACTACCTTCCAAATTCTTCTTCCTATTGAATTTGTCTTTCCCAAATTTGGAAATAACCTTCTAACGTGGTCCTTAACAAAAAGAAATATCTTCTTCCTTCCAGCTTTGCAAATATTAGTAAAAATTCACATTGATAGAGGTTAAGACATTGACATTTATCCAAAATCAATCAATATGAGTCGCCACCAAGGATTTTCACCCTAGTTGTGAAAATGAACTAAAATAATCTATCAAATGTTTTTCAACACTAAAATCCATGCAAATTTTTATGAATCGACCTTCCTTTAATCCAAATTTATCAATGGTGAGATAAACTTAGTACAATAAGCTGCTAGGAAATTGTAAATACGCATACGTAACTTATAACTTTGTTCAATACTTACAGATCTGATATGATGCTTACAAAACGTAGCTTACACACGTAACTACAAGAAGCATTACTGTGGTTTGGAAAACATTAAATTCTTCAAATTTGGTGACGGTGGATGCATAAATACTCGTATAATATACCTGTAATTCAAATACTTCCCAGAATGCAATGGGCGTCACTAGTGTTGGTATCAAAATTTCTTCTCCTTTTCAAGTTTGAGTAGCATCACGATTTGACATGAAGCTTAGAGATAAATAGATCATAATATATGTCATTTTTAGTCGAGGATGGGATCTAACTGGCCCTTTGTCACTCAGATTGTGGAGAGATGGATAGTACCTTCAAGAGGATTTGACCTATCCTCACTACTTTAGGTTATGCCTCTTCAACCAAGGTGAGAGGACCTTTATGTAACCTCTATTTGATGAAGGAGATGAAGATATCCTTCTTTTACACAAATTTTATGAAGAAAACCTTGGGAAAGTATGATCAATACTCCATAATTTAACTCTCAAGAGTTGTCACTTCTAAAAGATGGAGATACTTTCAAAACAAGGCTAAGGTTACTAAAGACATTCGAGACCTAATTTGTTTCTACATATTTTGTGATAAGTGAATTTTGCATTGGATTTGATACAGGGAAAAAAAGGGGTGGTTTATGGTAGGATTATTTGTTTTTGAATGATTTTTTGGAGGGATATTTTAACAAGATAAATTGGATTTTTCCAGATCTTTGAGAAACTTCACAACAATAGAAAACTCAACCATAGAAATATTCAAAGTAGTTAAAACATTCCTTCAAACTGCATGAAGGTGTACATCAATAGAGGCCCAGATTTGCACATTTTCACACAATCTTTGAGATTCTATCATGAAGGCTCGAGTTAGAGGACTCAATTGAACATTATCAATCTCTATTTTACCACGCCTAAGGTACACCTGCAAATAATTACAAACAATCTCTATCAACCAATGAAGGTAAAGTGGTTTTAAATTTGTTTATTTCATCACAAATGAAGGCACTTCAAACAAATGAAATTGCAAATGCCACCCAACTATCGTAGGGATGAGATATGTGTGATTTATAAATATTCTAATGTAAGGTTGTAATAGGAACAAGAAAAACTACTTTTGTAGACATTCTAAAATGAAATAAACACAAAATTTCCAGAGATTTAACGAAAGTTAATTCAAATATCATATTCATCAAATAGGGGAGAGTTATTTAAACAATCTCAGAGCTTGTTGATTGTTATACACTAGTAACCAACTCAACATGATTGAAGTCTAACACGTAAAGAAATTAACGGAGTTTCTCGAGGATGAGCTTTTCTCAAATTTTCTCATGATTTTCAACCACCCCTCTCTTTTCATATCTAAAACATGCCTTATATAACATTCTATTACATCCAAGCCTTATTTCCCAAGAAAATAATATCCTCGAGCATCAAGTTTGTTACAAAAATACATCATGATTTGTAGAAAGAGACATTTAATCGAGAAAAATGCCCAAAAAGTTGTCAGTGCCTCAAAAGGTGAATCATTACAAATAATGGCATCATTACTCTAACTAGGGCACATTTTTCATCCTCGCACATGCATACCCCCTTTCCCTTCATCATTTCATCTTCCCCTTTTTGAAGTGTGCCTCGCAACTTTGATCCGGAATTTAACGTTCGATGATCCCCGAGCAAAATCCATTTCAAAGTGCCTCAAATTTACAAATCGAGCCCTTAGATCACTTCCATTGATCTCTACAAACCAAAATGACATGAATTTGCCAAAATTTTGATGAA
>CM031238.1:4989717-5094852 GCA_018340775.1 Taxus wallichiana var. yunnanensis
GAAGATTAATTGGTCTGTGTTATAGTCCTTGGTAAAGAATCACTTATAGATTAATTATTGGGAGTTAAGTTTAGTTTTACGTTAGTAAATTGTTGGAATGGTCAATATCATAATATAATAGTTGGAAATTGGAATTTGTCTTAATTTTTGTAGATCGTTGAGTTTAGGAAGTAATTAAATATATTGTCTTTGTGTCAATAGTTATGTTGTCTTTCTGTCAAAAAGTCAATATTTGTCATTAATTTTGTGTAGTGGACTATATGTTAGTATTATTTGTGAGTAGTCAAAAATGTCATTTTGTATTGAGAAAGTGTCTAAGTATGAAAAATTGTAAAAAGTCGTGAAAATTAAAAAATGCCTCACGGATGTATTTTCAGATGAAAATGGTGTCCAATGAACTAAAATGTTTCACATCGTGGGGAGAGAAAAAATAAACACAATGTGGAAACAAGGGTTCTTCATTTTCACATTCTACTGAGTTAGCAATGTCATTCATGGAGGATGGAGGCAAAGGAGGAAGGAGATTGTTCAATGACCTCTCATCAGTCACTAGCGATGAGGCCGTGAACTGCATTAGTGGCACCATATTTGCACCAAAATGACAAAATATAGGATTGTTTCCTAGGTGGAAATTGTAACCGTTTCATATTGTTTGTGATTAGTGTGGCAGTGATCACCAATGGTGGTTGCAAACACAATGAGGACAAAATCCTCAAATTTCTATTTTTCTATTATTTCAATTATGTATGTATATGAGAACAAAAGATCGGTCAATTTGGTAATTCCAATATTTTTCTTGAAATTTTTGTGATATGGTGTGAAAGGTACAGATATGTAAAAATAGTTATGTAGGAGGGAAGTTGACTGCAATGATCCTCTAACTGTCATAGTTTCATTGGAAGATGATCGAGCGATGATAAGTTCACTTGAAGTGAAAGTGGGATAAGTTATCATATGAAGGTGGTCATGTACAACAAGATCTAGACAACAATATGCTAGACATAAAACAATGTAGTAGCATATGATTCTATTTTTGAGTTGCTCCTTGATCCATGTTCACACTAAGGGGGCAACGTTAGGAACACATTGTTAGTGTCTACATGGTTAATAAAATGATTATATGGGTTAGTAGTATAAAATAAATGGTGAAATAACAAACCATGTTAAAAGGTTTGTTAAGAGATATTATTTAGATTACCAATTGGTACAACAACTCATATATCTATTGTGAGTGAGTATTTGTTTATAGTTGTTAAAATAACCCAATTATATTGGGAGAGTTGTTATAGGAGCATTAATATGTCTACGTGTTTATAGGATCTCCTAATCCTGTGTATTTGTATGCTTTACCATTTAATTATGATCCAAATGAATTAATAAAGAGTTTTATATCGAGTTCAGATTTATTTCATTTTTAGTATGTTCATTCTAAACCAAACTCCACAAAAAATTTAACATTTATTAAAAATAATACAAAATAATAATTAGGCACAAATTTAGTAAATCACATACCAAAAAAAAAAAAAATTAATTAAATATACTATTAAGTGGATAACATAAAAATCCAAGTCCCACTAACTACTAAGAAATATGAATATTTTAAGCAATACATGGATTATAACAATTTGCACATGTTAGAATGTCATGAGAAAAATAAAATCAAGACCTCATAAATTTTCCCTTCTTTACATATTTCAAATTTTTGGTTAAAGCACTAAACTCTTGTGTTAAGGTTCAACATTATTACTCGCCATAACATGAAGGGTATACAATTATTCAATTACATCTATAAATCAAACTTTAAACCAATCATATATTTTCCTTCTAAACTAACTCTAATGTATATTCTATATTTACTATGATGTCTATAAAAAAGTTGCTCACTGAAGTCATTGGTATCATAAAAACTGTAAGGTATATAAAAAAGATTCTCACTAAATTTTTTGGTATCAAAAACTTTGATTTTATTCATCATATACATTAGGAAAAATTTCTCATATTTATCTTGCCAAATTATTTCCCTTGTTAATTTCCCGATTTTCTATGCATGCCAAAATAAAAATGAAAAGTACATAATGTTTGTTCATGCTTGTAATGCAATAGTTATTTATAGAACATTTACCTATTTTCCAACCATATACATATATATATATATATATATATATATATATATATATATATATATGTGTGTGTGTGTGTATATTGTATCTTAAAGTGATTGTTATAATGTCTTGCTTGATTAAAATTTAGTTATTATACATGAAGAATGTGAAAAATAGAATATGCAAATAAATTTTAGGGTTGGAAAATTAAATAGTTATTTTCATTTTTATGATAATTATTTTTTTCCTAATACTTAATCTTGTCAAAACTTTAAACAACTTTGATAGTTTTCATACTAAGACTATATATGTAGCTTAGTTTTCGGATTAAAACTCTTTAGTTGTTATTAAGAGTCAATATTTTATTTGAGGATTCGACCAATACCTACAAATCTATCTCAACACATCCCAAGTTGGATAGTAGACTATGTAAATCAAAGGTTTTAAGCGAAATCCAATGAGTGATACAATTACTTACATATTCTCATCAAATTTAGATCAACTTAATTTGTATCCACAAGCATTTTTAGCCTCCAAAATCTGATGCCTTTTTTATTGGATTTGCCTCTCCCCCAAAATGATAGAAAATTACATATTTATCTATTTTTACAACATTTTTTCTTCTACCTTGTGGTACCTAAATCTAAATCAAATCCAATTTATTTGCAAAACTTCACACAACATGAATATCCAACAATCAACATAATGGAGATATGTTTGACGAAAAATGCACTTTCTACCATACTGGATAGAAATATCAACATCAGACCAATGCTTTGAAAGTTCTTGAAACAAAATAAATATATTCAATGCAAAAAAAAAAAAGGTGTCAAATCAAACTTTCAGATGGAGACATGTTGTCTCAAGATTTCCTACCAATTAAATATAATGAGATTATTGCCACAAATATACTTTAGAAAAGATCCATTATTCACATAGATAATTACATTTGAAGGTGGACACAACAAAAAATGTAAGCTATCTTCTCTTAACCATAAAATATGTTTTTAATACTTTCACTTAAAAAAATTTTTAATATTTAACATGTTTTACTCTACATTTACCAATACAGACCATTCATCATCCTCATTTTGCAAGTTATTTATAACAATAACCCCATCATTGGTTAATCGAAGCCTGCTCTATTTGTAAATCAATAAAATTGTATTGAATAACATAAATTAGGGTAGTAAAATCATGTAATTACAATGAAATCCAAGATCATAATAAGTAATCAGTTATGACCTAAAAGCTAGAAATGTGTAATTAAGGGTCATGTATTAAATAAATGTGTCCATGAAGATTCAATAACTCAAAGGAAGAAGGAAAAGTGTTCACATTCAATATTTTCAATGAACATGCACAAGATATAAATGTAACTTCATTTAATACAACTGCAGAAGAAATTTATTAGCTTGTGGAACTTTTAAATGTCTACATCATACATAATGGCAATGTTAAACCACCACATAGTACACTCACCCCAACAACAATTTGTTGGGAACTTATTATTGATGAACCATCCAAAACATATACCTCATTAGAGGAAGAGCAATCCTTTCCACTCCACCAATTTCGATTCAAAACATTCATACAAATTGAGAGCATGGAATATAACTCCATAGTAGATGTTATAGGAAGATCACACACACACACACACACACACATTCACACACACACACACACAGTTTGAGCATTAGTGAATTTAGTAATATAACTCCATAGTATAAAGTCTATAAACCAAGATTGTATTAGTGTATTTAGGAAAATAATACACACAAAAAAAAATGAATTGAGTGATATAAAGTTGTAAGAGCATAATTTATTATTTCAAGAATACTCACATGCCAAAAGGTAAATTTAAGGATTTAGAGAGAATCTAATATTTACCATTTTTTGCACATATTATCCATGTGAATTGAATTTCATGAAAAATTTAGATCTGGCTATTTGAATTTATTTCCAAGGTTTTACGAATTCCGTTTGTTAAGTAGATAATTAAATTTTAGAGTATATTTGCAAAAAAATTGCAAAATGAATTTCAAGTTCCAAATTTTGATCAACATTATATAGTTTATTATAGACTTTTCATGCATAATTTCATTTTACATGTAAGATTATTGGAGAGTTTCGAAACCAACCAAGGTATCCTTCTAGTATGTTTCAAAATTTCAAAGTTTCAGAGAAGAATTACACCAACTGGAAAAATGTTCACCAAGTTTTCAAACTTGATTAACACTACAGAATGTTAATAAGACTTTCAAAATTTTGGCATGCAATTGAATTTTTCATGAAAAATTAAAACAAACCTTTGAAATATAACTTTATGTGTTTACCTTATTGATCATACAATCCATGTTTTTGTGCACATTTACATATTCAATGTAAAATACATTTTGACCTCTATTCTCTTGGTCAACTCATATAATACCATGTGAATGGGTTGCTTCAAACATGCCAAAACTCTACAATTAATATTAATATTATAAATTGGATTTGAACAAGTCATTTTCGTACTATGTATTTGAGTGGGTGCACGAAGTTATGACTCACTTATTGACATCCATAGGGGATGTACACCAAGTGGTGAGAGTCGCATAGGTTACAACCATAAGGGTTATTAACATAACCTAAGCAAGCTTACGTGGTCCTACATGGAAGTTAGGGTTATGACCATAACCCTTATGACTATAAGTCTTATGACCGTGACATAGGTGATATTTATACAATTGTTTTTTGGGCCATTTGGTGTTACATAAAACATTTCTTAAGTGGTAGTGGTGATTGTTGGGTGCTTGGTGTGGTGACTATTGGTTGATTGGTGCAACGACTAATGCAACAACGAGTGTTTGTAGGTAAATACTAGAAATTAAAATTTTAATTTTCCATTTTAATTAAATTGATAATTTTTGGCGATTATTAGGCATTGGAAAGTTTTTGCATGTAAAGATTGGAAATTATTTTTAAAATTTTAATTTTAATTAAATTTTGTATTGAAGTTAAATTTTATTTCATTTTCTACAAAAAGAAGAAAAATAACATTTTTGATTTCCTATCTTGTGAAGCTGTATGACCATTCCTAGAAAATGATTTTCATTATTTTTTTGGTTTTTAAGACAATTTTTATTCATGTGCAATATGTAGAAAAAGAAAAGAATTGAAAGAGAAAAATGACGTACTTCTCTTGAACTGTGTAAGAACCAAACATGGTGTTTGAAATTTTGTTATATAAGCATAGGCTAACTATTGAATTTAATTCTTTTAAGCTTTTCGTAAAACATATATATGAATATACTTTTTGGTATTTAAGTAAGTGAAAAATTTGTCAATTATTACTAATTTAAGATAAAAAAAAAATTAGTGTCCAATATGTAAAAAAGAAAAGGATGGATAAAGAAAAACAAACTATTTCACTTCGATTGTCTAAAATTTGTTTGACATGCATATGCGACAAAACATAACTTTATTTATCATGTAGATGTTTGACAATACTAGCATATGTTTAATATATCAAGAATTGTTAATACATGGTTAACAAATTAAAGGAATTAAAAAATAGATTTTCTTATGTTAATAATGTTAACCACACAAGAAATGGGTTAGTGTAAGAAACTAAGTAATTGAAAATGTATATTTTCTTGAATAACCATGGCTTAAACCTATACTAAACCCTTTAGGTGGTAAATCAATAAAATCATCTTTGTAAAAACTATTATCATGATTGTGGTAAAATTATGTGCTTTTAAAAATTGGCTTTGAAAATTAGTATTCTTTTAATATTGAGTATATATTTTTCGGTAATCACACACACACACACACACACACACACACACACACACACACACACACACACACACATGTATGCATGTATGTATGTATGCATGCATGTACATACATACACATACACACACACACACACACACACCTACATACACACATACACGTATATATATTTATATGTATATGTATGTATATATAAACATATATATCTATGTGTATACACATGTGTTTATATATACATATACATACATACATACATATATATATATATATATATATATATATATATATATATATATATGTGTATAATATGCATATGTGTGTGTATACACACACGCACACACACGTATGTATGTATGTGTGCACACACACACACACACACACACATACATACATACATATGCATATGTATATACATGTATATCTATGTGTGTGTGTGCGTATATGTATGTAGTTATGCATGCATGCATGTATGTGTGTGTGTGTGTGTATGTATGTATGTATGTATGTATGTAACATGTATAAATGTGTGTGTACATGTATACCTACATAGATACATACATATACGAGTATACATTTATATTATTTCAGAATTTGACTCATCACCAATTATGCTTATATGAAATTTATGATCAAAATTTATTTTTTGTAAAAAAACAAGTAAGAGAAAATGTATGTATGTAGGTATGTATGTATAAATGTGTGTGTGTGTGTGTGTGTACATGTCTACCTACATAGATACATACATATACGAGTATACATTTATATTATTGCAGAATTTAACTCATCACCAATTATGTTTATATGAAATTTATGATCAAAATTTATTTTTGTAAAAAAAAAAACAAGTAATTGAAAAGTTATATTTTCTTGAATAACCATGACTTAAGCCTCTAATAAATCCTTCCTATTGTAAATAAATAAAATCATCTATGCAAAAATTGAACTATAATAAATATGGAAATGATTATGGTCAAATAATGATTTTTTAAAAATTGGATTTGAAAATTAGTATTTTTCTAATATTGAGATATATTTATAAAATAATGGACCAAATTTTAACTATCTGTTGTCATCATATTTGTTTGGTGAGTGATTACACACACACACACACACACACACACACACACATGTATGTATGTATATATGTACGTATATATATCTATATGTATATATATGTATATATGTATATATATCTATATGTATATGTATATATGTACACACACACACACACACACACACAAATACACACACATATATAAATAAATACATACATACATACATAAATACATACATACATACATACATACATATATTTTAATATATGTGTATATTTATAAATACACACACATTAGAATGTAGAAATTATAACATTATATTATATACATCTTTCTTATGGATTGAATAAATAAATGTGTCTGTGTGTGTTTTTGGGGTATACACTTATATTATTGTACAAAATGACTCATCAACAATTATGTTTATATTGATCAAAATTTATCAATTTACTTTTACTTCAAATTTATCAATATAATTTCTAAATTTTTACATTCATTTATCTGCACAGGTATGATTATTTACATTATTTATGGGATCTTTCAACCACTTCCCTTTCACAATTCAAAAGGCTCTAATAGCTAATTTAAATTTTAGTGGATTGTGATTAGGGAGTGGTTGAGACATCATTTTGAAGCTTTTGAAAGATTTAACTTATGTAATTTAATGAGAATATTATTATTTTTCAATAATGTTAAAAATATATTTTAGTAAAGGAATTATATTTTATAATATCAATGCATTACAATTTGTTTTGAAATAAATAAACTATTTTTATATTTATCATTATGTTGAGGAATATTTTAAAATATTGTGTTAAATTAATTCAATTTTTAAGAATTAATGTAATTACATAATTGTTATTATTTTTGAAATTAAAAATATAATTTATAGACTATAAATTTTAGTTATAATAAAGATATGAGATAAAATCAAGGGGTTGATGATTAAAATCGTCAGATAGGGATGATTTGGGCTCAAAAAATCTAATTTTATCATTTGGAGAAGCCAAATGATCTTCCAAAAACAAGTTTCCCTCTTTGATAATTTAAAATCTCTAGCTCATCTATTTAGTTTTGCATAAGAATTTGCTAATAGTTATTGTTGCAAGGGTTTCTCCTTCTCTCCATGAAAGTAGCAAAAATCATGATCTACCCACCTTGTAGGATAACTTGGTTTAGTGAGGGTTGGGTAGAGCATTGGGGTAGCACGTGTAACACCAAAACCCTTGAAAATATTATGACTAGGTTTAGGAAGGTTGTGAAATTCCTTGGGTGGAGATGGGAGGGAATCTTGCAAAGCATATGAGATATTTTGGGCATGATGAGCTTGTAAAGCATCAAAAAAAGTACTAGGAAGAAAAGGATCTTTTAGTTCTTGGAATGGGAAAATTTATTTTTATTTAATTTCACAAGGGCTATGGAGAATTTGAAAGGGTGAAGGAAGAGTGGAAATAATGGGGATAGGTTTCCTTTGTCCATCCTAAATTATCATCTTCTTAGCTTGTAATGCAATGACCAAATCTTGAGGAAGATTACTACCTCATAATGTTTGGATCAAAATAGCTAAATCAACATCCAAGGACCTCAAACAATACAAGAATGCCATACCTGATGAGGGTCAAAATTCTTGAGGAATTTTATGTCGTGTCCTTGAGAACATCATGTTGAAATTTGAGATATACTCTGGATTGAAGCTCATTGTATTGTGTTGAGGTATTCCATGAGAGAAATAACATTTGCATTCTCCTTGAACCTATTGTGTAATTTTTCTCCCAGCTAAACCCATATGGAAATGGATTAAGAAGAAAATTGTTGTAAAAATCTCTTTCTTATCCTCTGAATGGTGAAACAAGAAGTATGAAGAAAATATCATCTTCTCCGATGTTTTAAAAGGAACAATGGTTTGAAACATCTCAAATATGATCAATAGGAGATTGATCTCCATTTCCATAGAAAAGAGGTAGGTTTTTTAGGGTTTTTTGTGGGATATCATCCCACTTTTGCAAATGATGGGGAATAAAAATAAAATGATTGAATGGAAGAGAACTTTGGAGAGACATAAATTAAATGGAAACATGAATATGTGTGGAAAGGTGATGGGAATGGTCTGTAGACTCACATAATGGATTTCTTAAACACTTAAGTCGTTAGATGTGTTAAGAAAATTCCTCCAAAGGTTGAATATCACCAAGAACACACCAAACTTGGTGAAATGAAGTTGTAAATATCTTCAAAATTCTCCCAGTGAGTGTGTCACAAATGTTAACATAGTGAGGGCGCCAAGGTGCCTAGAATTTTTACAATGGAATACCTAAAAAATAAAACCAAAATCTGAACAAAGTGTCCCACTAGGTGTAACAGAACTGTTATCACACAAAAATTTCACCTCTGCACGATCATGAATGAACATCAGAACTTTTGGTGAACATGGGAATGTTTCCAAGTGTGGGACCTTGCATCTTGATACAAACCTCCAAAGAGGGATGATTCCTCTACCTTTCCTAATGTAAAAACTACTTCTACACCTAAAAGCAATACTATCTAATCCTAATTTAATCATTCATAGGGACTAGGAAGAGAGTGATGCATGGAAATGAAATCCTAAAATATGAAAGAGGTGATAACACCAAGAAAAGGGGGATGAACACTCTCTATGAGTTAAAAATGAGAAGGAAATGGACAACGATAGAGCAGACACATGTGACACAGACTAAAACTTCATTTAACCTTTCATTTCTCTCATAAAACATAACAAAAAAGGAACTTGCAAAGGGAAATACATGCACAACACACTATAACAATAATAGAGAGGAAATAATGCAATGAAAAAGTAGTTAGGGTAAAGAATTCAACAAAAAACCTAATTTAATTGCAATGAAAGTATTAACAATCCATTAAATCTAAAGTAGAAGGCACAAAATACACTTGTAGAAGCCAAATATGAGATCTGCAACTCAAATATGCTTGGGAAACCATTTTGGCATGGTGCCTTTATAAAATGAGATATTCTAACCATTTACAAATGAATGATTTGTAAAACATAAAGAGAATGGCGAAACAAAGAGAAGGGATAGAGAGTGGGCTTGTCAAATTAGAATTTAACCAACAAAGAAGTGCCATAAATGTTTGCTAGACCTAATGGACACCCCTGAAATACCATTCCTCTTGTCATTCAACCTACGGAAGGAGGTATATGAGCACCATGAAGTAATAAATCTGCGTGAAACTATCAAAATGATCTTTTCCACCTCCAAAACCATCTTTACCGTTTCACCTTCAACACAACATCATTTTCTAGATTTCTTGATGCCAAAATGTAGCTTGCAATAAGATGGTTCCAATACCACTAGTTTTGTGTAATTTAGTGTTTTGTATCAAAATTTATGCCTAAAAAACCAACTTCAGTCGACCCATGTGGTGTTTTGGGAAACAAGTGGAACTATGGAACGTTCCATGTAGACATTCAAAAACCACTTTAATCATTTTATCCTAGGATTGGAGAAATTGGGTTTTCAGAGAAGTGGAGGAAGGGAGGAACATTTCTACTAGTGCTTGACATGGCCAATTTTTTTTATTGTTATGTTTTTTGTGGGTAGTGTAGAGGGGTGGAGAACTAATGGAACAACAATTCCTAATGTTTCATGATTCCCGATTTAACCAAGGTTGTTGATGCTTTCTTTAACCCTATCCTATCTTGTCCCATCAGCCATGTTTGTCAATCAATGAACACAAGGAACATTGGAATGTTCCATCAGTTCCTTGTGATCTTGAATTATCCAACACTTAATTTCTTATGCAGAGAACACAGATGATTGGTGAAGTTATGGAACACAAGAAAATTTCTAATGTTTCCCAAAATGCCTAATTTTTCTGATGACACTACCCCTTATTCTCATTGGCCTTTAGTCATCTCTGATCAGTGAAGTGGGTGAATATTTGAAGTTTTCCCCTTGTGCAAGAAATGTTTGACTTATTCGACTCAATACCCAAATGAACTTTTTCAGCTAGATCAATTATGTGGGGAAGCTGAGGAACTTAAGAACGATTCTACTTGTGCATGAAATTCTCTATTAACCTAATTCAACCTATCATGTGGCCCAAGTGGTAATGTAAGGAACAAGAGAAAAAATGAACATTTGCTCTTGTTCCTCCAAAGGCTGATTTTAACCAACTTGACATGTTCTTCCCAAAATTTGGCTAAATGTTGGAGTGTGAAGCCTAACAAGAGGTAGAGTAATTCCATGAACATTGAGACTTTCCCCAAAACATGATTTTTCCCATATTTTGTTCAAATCCCTTCTTAAAAGTCTCGAAAGAGTGCTAGAAGATAAAGGTTTTGACCATGACTTTAAAAACACCCAAAATAGCCCGGGGCTGACTTTGAATAACAATTAGCTTGTTCCCAAAAAGAATATGAAAAATTTATATGGATCATATTCATAACCTTTGGTTGTTCAGATATTTAGGGATGTTGAATAGAACTAAAACTAGACCTTGTACGCAAATTTATCAAAAATAATTACTAGACATTCTAATAAAAAATCGTATATGTCTTTCAAAAATAATTGTATTAGGAAAACCATATAATCTTCTTGCTTCAAAAAAATTGGTAACATGAATGTCATCAAAAGTTTTTTTCAAGTTATAAAGTGTTGTGTTTTTAAAATCTCTCCATAATATGGATAGAGGCAAATGTAGTTTTTGATTTCTTGGCAACCCATGAAAATTAAACATAGATTGATCTGTAAACTTCTACTTTAGAACTCTACAAATCACACAATTATGTTTTTCTACTTTCAACTTTGGAAAATGAAAAATTTTCTTGAAGATTAGAGCTTTAGAGATTGATTATCTAGTGCTATAGAAAGGAATTTGTAGAGAAGAGAAATGAGTTCAACTCCAAACACCAACAATTTTATCTTGGAAACCTCCAATGGAGGAAAATGAGTCGAGAAGGGAAAACACTCTTTCTTCCCACTTTTATTGGTCAATTATAGACAATTATAGATTCTAAGAAGTAGAAAATGGAGACAAAATGTCAACTCTCCCTTCCTATGCTTGCTTCCTCTATTTCTACACCTTGCTCCTACAATTTCACTCCAGCACTTAAAATCTTGTTCACTTGCTCTCATTAAACTTAAACCTTTTCTCTTTTGATGTCTTTGGATCTCTGAATTCACATTCTCTTATTCCTACCATGAATTTATAGCCTCTCCCAAGTGCTCCAATACACTGGAGAATGGGAAAGGTTGAGGCAAGGAAGAGCAAGGTCAAACGATTAAAATCATGTCCATTCATGCTTCATTTCTATATTTTTTTCAAAAGTGTTAGGATTGCAACCCTAGTGCGAGACCAGTGGTTACAACCACCACCCGGCAGGTGATGGTTACGTAACCATTGTTATGTGTAGAGTGACAATTCTATTAAAAATCTAACAGAACCTCCTTTTCCTCATTTTCTTTATTTCTCCTTCATATTGCTTGATAGATCTGATGAAGTGGTGTGTTTTTTTGGATCCCTATGGATCATACCTCCCCTACTTAGGAGGATTTTGGTCCCACAAAATATTAGTGGGGGAGTGGTATGAGAATCAACTCCCTCTCTTGCTCCGTCAAGTACCACTAGGTCTGCCTTGGTGTCTTATCTTCTAATCCAACCTGCCAAGACTCCTATGGATCTCTAGTTCATTGTTCCACTACTATATCTTCCTCTAAGTTTCCTTGAGTATCCAAGATACAATCACCTTTTGAAGGTAGCTTCTATATGTTTCCTTCTTTTTCATGCATAGATGACTTTAGTAGGTACGAGCTCTTACAACTTTCTATTGTGTGCATCTGCATGAAGTGTGGCTTGAAGGTTTCTTTTCCAACCTACTCAAGTATGGAAAAGATCCCATATTGTAGTGGTTTAGTCATTCTTGCTTGTCTTTGTCTCTTGAGATGGATTGTTTGAATCCTCTCCACGTACATTATTACTTATAGTCACCATTGTTCCTTGTATATCCTCTTCTCCTTGTTGCCCCATGGTTAAGTCCAGTGAATCAGTAGGTAGATACGGTGACTGCATAGTGGAAGTTTGTATTGCTCCTTAAATGAGCAGCAACTGTGGTGGCTTCTTCTACAAAAACTGAAAAAGTGCTATCCAAAATATTTGTGCTCTCAAGTCCATTTTTCTTTTCTTCTAATGAAAGTAAACAAAACTAATGATTTTCCTAAATAAGTCTTGGTGCTTGGTTAGCACTTACGATAGCCTTCTTTGATTTTCTCTAGTGTGCTTGAATGTTGAAACTGACTCCATCCTTAACCCATCTATATCGTTTCTCCCTCCTCGTGAACACACCATTCGTGGCATGTAAGTAAGGACTTCTGAAGACAACATCAAATGCATAAAGTGGAATGATATCAGCCTCTAATACATCAATATATTGGGTATTTATCCCAAACTGAAACTTACACTTTATTGTAACCTATTTCTCTACACCTTCTTCACCCATTCTAATGAGAATGGATGTGGATTCAAGTAAGTCACTAGGCCAAGCTATTCTACAACCACATCAGAAATCAAATTTGACTGAGAACCAAAATCTACTAAAGCATTTACCTTAGTCTTCTTGATTTGGATTTGGATTTGAAATAGCTTACTCATCTCTTCTTCTTCTGTTACCCCGTACATGCTAGTGGCCATGCATCTCAGCCTCTCGTCGACATCCGAATCATCCTCATTCTCCACCTCTTCTTCTATTTTCACAATGGCATTGGATTTCTCAGAATCCTTGGTTTGGGGATTTGGGTGCAATTCCGGATGTAACTTCCAACATGTGGCATCATTATTTCCAATTTTATCACAATTCTTAGGATATTTACAAGTATGCAAAGAAGTAGCGGCATGTTTTCATTTCCATTTACCTTTTCTACTTGTCTTCCCTTTCTCTTTTCCTCTTGATCTATTGATTGGTCTTCCTTTGCTCTTCTTTGGCTCTTCTTCTCTTGCTCATCATAAATGTAGTATGCTTGTATACAAGCTTCATTAAGATCCTTGGGATTTGTGGAGATTACCTTCCTTTGAAGGTGAGTGTGAAGTCCTCCCAAATATTTGGTCAGAATGTCCTCATCCTCCAAGTCCATATTAAACAACATGTCTTGTCTCTGAAATTTTGTAGTATAGTCTTGCACACTTTGACTAGTGCCTTGTCTAAATTTCTGCCACTTAATCATCATGTCAGCCTTATGCCCAATAGGATAAAATTTATCTCTAAGTAATTCTTTAAAACCATTGCAAGTATTGACAATAGAATGTTTCTTCCTTTGACAAGTAGCTAGATAGGTTTCCCACCAAAACAAGGCATAACCTTCCATTTTGAGACATGCAAAGGTAATCTTTTGTGCCTCAATAACATTATACACACTAAAATAGACTTCCAACTATTTTTACCACTTATCAAGAAATTATGCATCTACTTGTCTTTCACATTTCTTTATTTCCACTTTCGTTTCAACTTTAAAAGGAGTATGAGAATATTTTACATTCTCGCTTACAATTGTAGCCTCTTCTTCATGCCCTTCCAAATATTCCTTATCATGGCAACCTCTGATACAAATTTTTGGCCAATACTTGAACCACTGATTTCATGGAATCTTTCTTAATTGAAGCTATCTTTTACAATCTAAAAGATCTTGTTATTTTCTATGCAACATAACCATCATGGTCTCTAGTATCTCGACTCTATGGACCAAGTCCTCTTCCTCCATTTGAGCTCGAATTCTCTATTTCCACTTCTTCATAGAAATATCTAGCTCATGCAAGGTTAAACCTCTTCACCTTTGGACCTTATCACTATCATATAAATCACAAGAAAGAATCAAATACCATAGTCCTAGATATATAATCAGCTCTGATACCAAAATGATCGAAAACTTCTACTTTAGAACTCTACGAATCACACAATTATGATGTTATACTTTCAACTTTGGAAAATGACTGATTTTCTTGAATATTAGATCTTTAGTGACTAATTATCTAGTGATATAGAAATTAAATTATAGAGAAGAGAAACGAATTCAACTCCAAACACCAACAATTTTATCCTTGAACCTCCAATGGAGGAAAACGAGTCGGGAAGGGAAAAACGCTCTTTATTCCCACTTTTATTGGTCAATTATAGACAATTAAAATTACAAGAAGTAGAAAATGTACAAAAAATGTCAACTCTCCCTTCCTATTCTTGTTTTATTTGTTTCTACACCTTGCTCCTACAATTCCACTCCAACATTGAAGATCTAGCTCACTTAGTCTCATTAAACTTAAACCTTTACTCTTTTGATGTCTTTGGATTTCCAAATGCCCATTATTTTAATCCTACCATGAATTTATAGCCTCTCATAAGTGCTCCCATGCACAAGAGAATGGGAAAGTTCCATGTAGAGAAGATACAAGGTCAAATGATTCAAATTTGCATCCATTCATGCTTCATTTCTTTTTTTCTATTCGAAGTGTCAAGACTGCCACCCGCTATGTAGACCGGTGGTTTTAGGACTGTCACCCTATCTAGGCGGTGGTTATAGGAATTCCACCAAGATTGAGCAGTGGTTCTGCAACCAATGCTCTGTGTAGAGTGGTGGTTTTGTTAAAAAGATGACAAAACCTCATTTTCCTCATTTTCTTTATTTCTCCTTCATAATGTTGATAGATTTGATGAAGTGGTGTGTTTTTTTGGATCCCTATGGATCATGGATAAATCTTCACATAGACTTTTTGGTATTTTCAATGACTAATATAAAAAATGTATTCTACTTTTTCCCTTTTGGATGCTTAAAAAAATATTAAATTTACATGAATCTCTTCAAATTGTTTGGATTATTTTACATTATAGCATAAGTGAATGCTAAAAGTTAGAAAAATTAGATATGGTGATATGAATTGTTAAAACAAGTAGATGTTATGATTACTTGATCTATAAATTGTAAAACAATAGAAAGATGAACCGCTTACCTAATTTTTGTTGTTTAACACTCATACACGATATCACGGTGGCTTGAAATGATCTAGACACACTTCATCATCTACTCATACTAAGAATAGGGTTTTATAGGTTGTATGTACACTACCGATAAACTCAAACTCTCATGGTAGACCTACATAGTCAAACTTTACCGGAGTGTCTAAGATATGTTTGGGAGTATGAAACTTTTGAGAGAACTTTACCATTATCTAAAACCTAATTTTTTATATTTGGGATCTCTTGTATCCTATGTTATGATTATTGGCTATTCTCTTCTCTATCCAACCCCTAATTATTCTTGAAATACCATAAGAGACCCTTAAAAGAGGGCTATCATTTCATGTTGGAAAAGATCACCATATACATGATGATATGATGAGATTTGCATACATACCAATAATCTAAATATGGATCAAGATACATAGAGTTCTTCCTCCAAGATGAGGGTGTATAAAATTGTGTGCTTTAAAAATTAATCTATCAGGATTTGACCTTTGGCATAATGTAATTTTGACCTCTTTGGTTAGAGAATTAAATCTATAGACTGGTCTAGGAATGCTCCTTAAATATTTAGACATGTTGCCTCAATGTCATGAGAGTGCTCATGCATTGTGTGAGATGTCTAAGAGGTGAAGAAGTGGAGTAATGACTTCATGAATGATTTGTATATATGGTACTCTTCATTAATTTTATTTTTTACACAAAATATGAATTGAAACAAGGGAATTTCAACAACATTGAAACCAAATTGGAATTCAATGTAACATTTTTTCATGGTTGGATTCTTGAATCTAATCAATTTGGATGACATAAAATATATAATGTATATAGAACAAAATTCAATCAATATCACACACAAAAGCTAGGGATAAAATATTAAAATAAATGAAAAAATCTATATGATAATCAATAGATCACCAAGTTGCAATATCTCTAAAATGTTACGATTAATGTAGCTTCATACAAAGTATAGAAACCTTAGGGATAGGTATTCAATAATTTCAGTTTCACCAAAATTAAATCCATATATAGGATGCAATTCATGTTAGCTTTCCCAAAATGTAAATGTGGAAAGTGGTTTGCACTAAGAAATGTGCTACATTAACCAAAATATTGGAAGTAATTAGGCCTAATTAGTATAACAAAATAATCATATCTAATTAAAATAGTCAATTGCTAATTCTAAGATAATAAAAACATAGGAATATCATGCTATCAATAATTTAAAAATAATCAAAATGCTTAAAATGACAAGAGAATTAGAGTTTTTGGGAAAATACTCAATTTTTCACTACTCTAAAAAATAATTATCACGAACACAAAGTAAAAGATAGGCCTAAGGAACAAGGGGAAAAAAACCCTAAAATAATAAAATTATATAACCTCCTCTACTAAAACCATTAAAGTAATGCATTAGCTTTAAAGGAACCATACGAGTACAAAAATGGATCCCTCCTGCATTTAAGGCATTGATATGAATAATCTTATCTTTTGGTTTAAGTGTTACAAACCTTGCTCGCTTTTCTAGAATCCACGAGTCATCATAAAATCATTCTCCTTCCTCAAAACCCTAATTATTCCCCAAGTACCATAAAAATATATGGTGTTAAGTGGAACATGTTATACTCCATTATTATATGGGCCCTCATTTTTTGACCAATTCATAAATAAGCACTCGATGCAAGTTGATATGCAATCTTGTGTATACAAGTGTTTGAACCCTTATTTTTTCAAATGGGTACAAAAATTACTACATGTTAGATTCTCTCTAAATACTTAAATTTAGATTTTGTACAAAACAAAATTATGATCTTAGGACTTAAATATCACTTAATTGAATTCAATGTCACTACTACATTTAGATTTTAGAGACAAAACTTAAGAGCTTCTCATCAGTAGCTTGAAAATCTACAAATCTCATGCACAATCCTTTGCACCATGGCCGCAAATCCATCACTTTTTCTTCTCTATTTCAATAGTAATGTCCAAATACAAAATTGGAAGATTCACAGACATAGTAGATCAGGAGGAATCGCAATCAGGCATCCCAAAATCCGAAGTGCTGGTAGGAGATCCAAGATCCCTTTTCACCTCCGTGACAGAGCAGGAGTCGGTCTCATTGAGGAAAGGATGGTCCAACAGCTATTCAGTGGTCCACCTCTTCTTGGGATCTATGCAGAAGTGGGAAAATCTGGTTGTTCGTCTATGCAATCGATGTGGAACATGGCTGCCAGGGGTTTGAAACGTTGCTCCAAGGTGGCTTGTCGGTGACCATCACTACCACAGTTTAAGCCAGACCAAATATCGAAAGGCGGCCCCTGTTCCACCTAGTTCACTACTTCAGGAGCCATCAACGGACCAAAAATCAGAGCGTGGTGTCTGATCTCGATGGAACCCTGTTGCGGTTGAGTTCGTCGTTTCCCTATTTTATGCTGATGGCGTTCGAAGCAGGTGGGCTGTTGAGAGCATTGTTGTTTCTCTTAGCATCGCCTCTTGCGTGGGTTTTGTATTATTTTTCTCCGAGACGACTAAAATACAAGTGATGATTGTGGCCATGGCAGGAATCAAGGTCGCACAGGTTACGAGCGATGGAAGGGCCGTTCTGCCCAAGTTTTATTTTGAGAACATGCATCCGCATGCATATAAGGTTTTTGTGTCGTGTGGGAAGAGGTATGTGGTGACTGATAATTTGTGGGTTTCATTGGTTATGGTCTGTATATGGTGTTTTGAGTGATTTTAATGGATGATGTGTGGGTTTCATCTCTTTTAAAGCGATTTCTTTGTTTGACTGCTTTGTGGATTTCATTGAACACGACTGTCTGATGGTGTTCTTTGTGATTTCCATGGTGGATTGTGACGTGGGTTTCATCGAGACTTTTGTTGTTGTCTGACCTTGTGGATTTCATGGAACATTGCCGTTTTATTTTTTCCTGCCTATGCGTAGATTTTCCTTTATACTTGCGTGGAGCTAGGTCAGCTTCAGATCTGAGGTGGGGTTTTTAAACCAGCTATGCCAGTCGTAGCCTGTCTAGAGCAGTTGAACAAGATTGTTGGTACAGGGTGCAATGGTAGGTTCAATACCTTGCCAAATGCTGTGATCCAGTTTCAATGATTCTGAAAAACAATTTGTATTAGCTCATAAATTTAATCACGTGGGAAGTTAAAGACTATAGAAGTGGTTGAACTTACCATTAATATCAGACAATAGAGTTCATATTCCATTCTCAATTTCTACATGAAAGAGGTAGTTTAGGCTAAGTCCTTCAGAACATCTTGATTGGCCTACATGCCGCTACTGTAAGATAAATGTGGGTCTTGTCAATATCATGCATGTAGATAAAATTAGATGAATTGCTATTACGTGTCTTAGAATTCAACATATAGCATACTTCACCATATGATCCACTGCTTCAACATTGCTCTTCCCCTTCTGCTGCAGATAAACTTGAGTGTTTTTCCAGTGTATCCCAACAGTGGTTGTTCTCATAGTGCTGCAAACAAAATCAGATAGATTAACTACCAAACCTATGCTCAGTAAATAGAGATTAATCGTAAATAATGAGTAGAATTCAATAAGGAAACTGCAGGAGATATTCCATAAAATATATTGATCTGCTATTGTTAACAAGGACTCACCAATCACGAAGAATTTCTTCAATGCTACGGTGCCCTGCTTCCACAGAGGACATATTCTCGAGATAATAATTCTCAGCTTGCTTCATGTACAAATTGCACTTGTTTTGGGAATTAGAAGTGATGTCTTGCATATTAACCATTCCTCCTTGCAATTCATGTGCTTTATTAACAGATGTTTCTCGCATGTTACGAACTCTGGTGCATATCTGAAGAAGAAAAAGAAAGGATTTAAAGAGAAATAATAGATTAGCAGTTATGTGAAAAAGCTCCACCAGTTCACATTTAATTCACTAGAGAGAAGGTACACACCAGTTCACTTTTTCTAGCTGTTGAACTTGCCAATATTTTAGATATCTTCTCCAAAGTCTGCTTCTCTTCATGTGCTACAAGCTCCTGAAAGAATTTAAGTGGATGGACAATTTCAAAACAAGTAGAATAAGCAACCTGCAGAATGAGATGCTTAAGTTTCTCAGAGGATTCACCTCATACGATTTCTCAAGATCCGCCATATTCTTGTCATGGATTGTTTGAGTTTCCTCAACAAATTGATATAGCGTAGATGCATTCTTGTGAAGATTCTCAAAGAAATCTACAGTGACCTTCGATACTACTCTTGTAGACTCCATAGTTCTTTTAAATCTCTGCATTTATAGAAAAGTGAAATGTAGTTTGATAGAGCAAAAGCATGTATAGTTGTATCAAAATTAGTAAAGAGTCAGTTGTTTCAACCTCTTGTTGTTGGGAGGCATAAGAAGACATTTTCTCCTCCTATTTTGCAAGGGCATTTTGAAGTTTAAAGAGAATTGCATCTGCTTCTGTAACAGCGTTTTCTAGAAGCTGTAAACCAAAAAAGGAGTTCAGTAATGTATTAATTAAATCCAGACTCAGTTAACAATTTCAACATAATCTTAGAGATAATTCTTACATTATTAAGGTCCGAAGCCTATGAATCAACAGCTAAGTCAACCCTACCAAATGTTGCCAAAGTTTTCTCATCAAGTTCATTCACCAGGTTGTGCAGGCCTTTGATTCCAGAGTAGTATATTGTTTTCAATCTTTCCACCCTATTTTTCACTCCTTTTGTAGCCTGTGGCAATATGTTACATCCATATGACACTCAAAATCTAAATCTAATAAACCAGGAAATCAGGCCAAAACCATTGAGTTTTCTTACTTGATTTTTAGTAGAAACAAAGGCTACTAGTTGTTCTTCCGTATTTTTTAGCTGTTGTCTCTGTTGGGAGACTGAATCTACAACTGATGAATGCAAGAGTTCCAGATGTTGCAGCAACTGTGATTTAAAAGTTTGAACCAAATTCTGGTTTCCAGTTTCTATCTCATTCTTGCGATCTGTAAAGGCAGAGTAGAATAAATATTTTGCCGCATAATGAATGTAAAAATTGACTTTACATGGTACAACACACAACATAATGAATGTAAAAATTGACATTACATGGTACAACACCACCATACTGATTTTCGCAAACAACCCATCTACATCCTGTGCAGCAATTTCTAGCTCTGATCGGAGATGCAATGCCTACTCAACAAGGGATTTCTCTATTCACAACAATTAGAATGATGTTAATGTCATAAATCAGAGGCATTATATTAAGTAAAATATTCATTTCGCGGCTTCAATATTATCACCCACTAGACTGTAATAAATTTGAGATATAAAACTCCTTTTCTTTAAGTGCATAGTTAGCTTGTCTGTATTTTTCTGGAAGATCTCTCAGGTATTCCTCAGTATCTTCAAGTTTGTTTTGTATGCAAAAGCAAAAGTAAATAACTCTAAAAGTTTTCTGGGACAAAAAATATGGGAAGTATTAAAAAAATGATTGATGTTGCTTCCATCCATACATGTGGTAGCCTCAAGTTGGTTTTTCAAATCCGCACTTGTTCTTTGTTGAAAACCATGCAGATCCTGTAGCTCTTTGATTTGCTGCATGCATGGAAGAGAGAACGTTAAGATAATAACTCAAAGTTGGGTTACATGACTCTACGGGAGAACAAGTCAAATTGTGCAGATACCGGAAAATACCTTGTCCTTGGAATCAAGTTCACATTCATGAAAGCAGAAATTTCAACTTATTTACTCAGACACACCTCTGGTTTGTTCCTGATGTGTTTAGCACGAAAAGCATAATCTAGCGTACTCAAATTTTCTTCGAGGCAGTGGACTGATGGAGATATGGTAGCAATGATGCAAGTTTTTGTCTTTCCACCAAGAGAATCTCTCAATAACCTGGTTAGTTTTCTATCTCTGTTGAAATAGAGGAGTTTAATATTTAATTATGTAGTATACATGCTTCATAGAAGAACAAAGAGATATTCTGTTGATTAAAAGCATATAAACTTATGAGAATGAATCTTACCTGTAAGGAACGTGACCGAAATGTTCTACAAGTGAAGTGATCACACGCCCAAGTGTAAGCAGACTCTTATTGATCTCCCCTGCTTCCCTTGTTCGACTCTGTCATATCCTTAATGTTAGTGTATGATCACCATGTGACAAACCATGGGAACATGAACAAATCAGAAGATCAAGTTATAACAAGCTGTAGAGTTGTTTGGTTTCATATTTAAACCAGCAAGGCTCTAGAATATTAGGATACACACTATACTCTTCCAGTGGTTTTTGGGCTCCCGTGACTCATTCATGATAATTGAACAGAAAATTGCAACGTTCCCTTGTCATCCTACCTCTCTGACACCTGAACGCAAAATATTTTTTGAGCCAGCCAGGTCTACAAGATTAAGATTCCCACACTTGATGAGCTCTTGTCCTTCTGCAGTTGCTTCTTTGATGTGAATAGTAATAGAAAATATAGAGTGTGAGCGGCTGCAAACATGAAGGTCGCCCGTCATTAACCAAATAGTAGTAAAATTAATAACTGCACAAGTAGTAAAATTAATAATTGCACATTAAGAGAATGGAATTTGCACTCAGATTACCTGCTCTGCTTACTTAACAAAGTTTCTGCAGTACGTCTCTTTGAAGATCCTCTTTCTATTAGATTAAATATCTCATTTGTACTATATACAATCTCTTCTTCCAGGCCTCTCACAAGCACTCCACCTTTACCATCTCCTAGAAGTGCAATTGACTTTTTCGATTAATTGTCAAATTTCTTAGGAGAATCCTTAATTGCCAATAAATCTGTAATCTCTTCATTGTATATCTCCAGGAATGTTACTTTCATACTGTAGTCAGCGCTCTGAGACTCCAGTGTTTCAATTATCTGGCGGACTGCTCTGGGTATGACTCCATATATTTCCTTCAAAGGTCTAAATCTTCACAAATTCCTTCATGTTTTCCTTACTTGATTGGCAATGAGTGCCATTAACCTTTTCTTCCTCTTTATATTATTGCTTGGTAATTAATCATTTTGTTATGGTTGTATTGTCATTGAGTCTAGAATTTGAGTATTAACGTACATTTTACCCCAGCCGAGATACAAGTCTTCATTTTGTTTCTCTTACCTGTCATTCTTTGTTTGAGAAAAATTGGAAAAAATATCATATACAATCAGTTCAGGGGCTACACTGTAATAAAAAATTAGTTAATTCCCACCTTAAAATTAGGCCTTTGTTTAAGATATGCTGCCAGATATAACATAGAAGCTACAAACCACAATCATTCTTTGCCACTCCCGGCCCTCGTACCTGCTTCTCTTATATTCTTGAGCTCTTATATTCCTGCACTTTAAGCTACATTCAATACAGAAGACATGCTTTGTCAAAATCTGATCCTCATACTCAACGCAGTTATTTCATACTTGCTCCTGCCCCAGCTCTCAACCTTCATTAAGATGGAATTGATCCTTTGATTAAGGTATGTTTACAGAGATAATACTGAAGCTACAAACTACAAGCCCTTTTTGTCATACCCAACCCTTGTACTCAGTATACCTTATTTCACATTCACTCTCGTTCAAGCCCCTAACCACCCAGCCATGCACTGGATCTCTGATTATAGTATATATCTGAAAACAAAAGTACTATTTTATGAATCACGCAGCTATCCAAAAAAGATGAATGGAAACATTTTATCATATATGCCAATATAGGCTTAAATGGGCTGTGATTGATTATCTTCCTTTAGGGTTAGGCTTCTTTGATTTTTAAGTTATGTTTATTTTATTTATTAAGTTGATTACCTTGTTCTTTTAAATCATTTTTTGAGAGGGACGATGGCAGGAGGCGGGACATGACTCTTTTTCCATGCCCGTGGGGATAGGTTCTGTGGGAGATTGAAGGGTAGGGATGCTTTCCCATCGATCATATAGTGTAACAAATTTTTAAGGGTGTTTGAACTTGAAGGCCGGTTTTGATTGCTAACCATTGTCCAAAAGGGACACATAGCTACATCTACAGTATATGTCTGGTATTTGATGAGCAAGAAATGCATTTAAAAAAAATCAATCAAGGGTCTATTTACTTTTTCATACAACCATGATTCCCTATATGTTGGAAGACGTTTCCTTATTTCATTGCAGCCCAATTAGGGCTATCATCACCTTTTACAAGAACATTACTGCATCTTCCATATGGGCGTACCAGCCCACTTAGGATTCCTGCTACTTTTTTTGGACCAGTATTATTAGCTTCAACCTCACACAAAAAACATTGATTCTGGTATATGTATTTAAGATTATGAATATCTGATCCGCAAAACAATTTAAAAGACATCAGTCTTCCCAGACAATCCACAGCTATACCTTCAAAGGACAATTTTGTGAAGTCTAGTTTATGCACTCTCAGAATGGGTCTTTACTACTATGCTTATCGGATTTATTTGTGTGTCCAGGTAGTTCATTTATAATCAATAGCTTACATAGACCATAGGTGATAAGGTTAGCAACAATAACTTTGTCTATTTAGATGAAATTATAATCATTTCATATATGTTTCTGCCACAACACATTTAACTTTTTAATTCGTTAAGTTCCATTGTCTACTAGATTCCTCCCGGGCCTCGTATGAGTGGTTTCATAGAACCCATACGTCATATCATTTCTTTGTGGTACTAAAGTTCCCATCCGAATCCTTCTTTAGTTGTATGCCCACTCATACGAGGTTTGATTACGGGAAGTTAGGGCTTCAAATTTGTGACCCTTCATCATACCTTCCTTCATGTTTGTAGGTGGTAGACAAATCGATTGCAAAGATAATGGCTTTAGAAATGCTCTAGAAAATGATAGAGGTAGCTCTATAGAGACAACAAATGTATTTGTAGGAACACTATGCTGTGAACAAGTGAAAATTGTAGATCACTTTGTTCAACTGCTCAAGCATTTCACTCTCCATTTGATTCATCTACTTCACAAAGAGCTTTTGGTAGTCAAACATTGTACAAGATACAAGTAATATTGCCCATTGTGTGTTGAACCCTCGTTTGCTAGCGATATGCATCTTCCTCTTGCAGTATAGACATTTATCACAACTACAGATCTGAGTAGTCCCTTGGCATTTAAGAGCTCAGTGTGAAGGCAGCATTGAAGCTAATCTGACTGACTTCTCTGGCAACAATCATCAGCACTTGCATTTCAGTTCATACGTCTGGGATTAAGATTTTGAGGATTGTCACAGTTGTGCCATTTGAACCTGTGAATAAAAGGAAGATTCCAAGCATTTACAAAGTGTGGGAGGAGCTGGATGCAGCCCATATTGTCCTGTGTAGAAGTGCATGGTTGCTGGTGCTCAATGAGCTAGGGATGTCATTGAGCAAGCATAGAATTTAGCATGGAATTCTGTAGAGGATTTGTGAGTCCAGGGGCATCTGATAGAAAGTGTGGGAAGCCAAAAGAGCTGAGAGGCTGCACCTGGAGCAGAGGACCACCTGGGAGAGAGGTACAGGTCTACTTTGCCGCCATTAGTTGGCAGTGCTCATTTGTCTTTTTTATTATAACGTTTTAATTCTATGAAATTCTTGATCCAAGTCAATCTACAAGAATGATCGAAGGCATCCAAATAATCAAGGAGGTCGTACACAACGAGCAATTTGGTAGAGAAGCAAGGATAAGAACCAAGTTAGAGGAAAGCTACAAGATGAGCTCATAGAGCAGATCAATAAAGTTTAATTTAATTTAGTTTTAGTTTTAAATAATTGTTTTAGGATATGCCATATTAGATTGTGTTTCAAGTTCTTAGAAATTGGGGGATTAAATATAGTCTATTTTGTCAAAGTTGTTAGCTCAATAAAGTGTGGTGTCACTTAATAGGTTTATAGTAATTAGGTTTCATTATTTTAGTATAATGGTCATAGTCAAATAGTGATTGTAAAATTGTCAATTTTATTAAAAGTCTTAGGTTTAATTAAAAAATAATCCTTGTTAATAAGTGCATTTTCAGTTGAATACGACACCTGTCAAAAAATGTTTTGATTATGAGGATTTCAATTTTCATGGAGAATATTGTTTTTGTGGTGATGTTTTGAAGCAAAAGAGGAAAAAGGTGCCTGGCTTTGGGGGCTTCAATCCTCGACCTTGCCATGTACCACGACAGGGAGCGCACCCAGGGCACTACTCGGGGACCTTGAAAGGGGCACTACCCCTTGACCCCGCTAGGGGCTATCGCCCCCTAGACCCCCACTTTGGAATTTTAGATCCAAAGCAAAAATTGGTGGGGAAGCCGCAACAATATAAGAGGGTACAAAATCGAGCTTCAAGAAGTGGATTGATTTAGATTTGATCGTATTAGATGTTTTGTGTGTGCATCAATTTAGAGGCAGATATGAAAGGATTTATGAGCAGGATATGCCAATATGTAGTTACAATTATAAAGAGAAAAATGCTAATGCTGTGAAGTGTTCATGCCATACATATGTGCATAAAGTTTTATGTCGCTAATAGCTTTCTCCCTCTTGGCCTTGCAGTATGTTTCCAAGATCAACCCATGAAACATTTGAGCAAAAGCTTTACCAAACCTTTAAGAATAATAAACGTTTCAACAAACCAAAACTTTCACGTACCGACTTCACTATTTGTCACTATGTTGGTGATGTGAGAAACTGCTTCGATTTACTTGTTATTTGTAATCCCTCTATTCTTACCAGTAGTGCCTTTTCTATCATGGGAATTCTGATTTTTGTCTTATGCATCTGGTAGGTTACATATCAAACTGATCTATTCCTTGACAATTATTTTTGTCTTATGCATTTGTCTTATGCTTCTTTTAATCTCTGCAATTATTTTCTTCTAACTACTATTGTATTGTTAATGTTTGAATATTCACTTTCTGGAAATTATGATAGGTAGTGATACATGTTTGTAATATTTTGTTGTCATGAATACTATTCAAAAGGTTTGTGGTATTATTAACTCCTTTAAAATTCTATGTAGCAACAACTGCAATCTCTCCTGGAAACATTGAGCTCAACAGAGCCTCACTACATAAGATGTGTGAAACCGAACAGTGTTCTAAAGCTAGGCATTTTTGAGAATTACAATGTTTTACAACAACTACGTTGCGGGGTAAGTAGCCTTTGGCCTAAGATTATTACATTTTGAATTCAAGTTTTCTGATGACTTGTATGAAATTTCCTAGTTTATCCAAAAGGTTAGCATACAGAAACATCGATTAGAATGTGTGGCTCATCTGCATTGCAAGGTGTCATGGAAGCAATCAGGATTAGTTGTGTTGGATACCCCACAAGGTGAACATTTGATGAATTTCTTGACCGTTTTGGTATTCTCACCCCTGAAGCATTGGATGTGAAGTAAGTCTTCAAAGTCTTTGACACCATTTTCATAGAATAGCTTGGAAATAATCATTCTTCAAATTTTTATGCTACTTGATTTCAAATTTCAAATTGTTGTACAATATCATATTCTAATATGGAGACTTCTTACCATACGTTGTAGCTATGATGAGAAGTCTGCAAATAAAATTTTACTAGAGAAAATGTGTCTCCAAGGCTTTCAGGTATGGCCAATTGCATGTCTGCACATGTCAGGGCAGTTAGTTTCCTTTTGCTTGTTTCAAACATCTTTTATTACATGTTATACTGGAACAATTGCATTTGCTTGATGTAAAAGTTTGTATTATAAAGGTGGCCTATCTAATCACAACCTTTTACGTTCCATATTCTACTAACATATCTCTTAACAACTTTCGTTACTTAACATGATTTTCATCCCTGACAACTCTTAATGCCCTTTTCACCTCGTAGTTTCCAATTACCCATATTTACTAATATGCAAACCATCACTTGAAGATGATTGATTATCCCAACACCCTACCTAATTAATCATTTGAGAGAATATTTGGTCTTTTTATTTCTATTATTCTCACTCACTTAAGTTGCATGTACCACCACAATCCATACCGAAGAGATTCTTGAACATTCACTAAATGCTTGCACTCCTGTGACATGCAATCCCTATGAAACCCCTTCCTTCTACATAGTTAAGAATGTTGCTTGTTATCAGTTTTAACTCCTCCATGTTGTCCAACAAAAATTAACATGCAAAGAAACTGATCTAAAGACAAAACAAAAATGTAGTTGAATATAATATAATTTTATTGACAATGGAGCTTTGATGTTCCATACATCCATAAGGAGAGAATCAATCACTTAAGAAAATTACCAAGTACATAAAAGTATAAATTGCAAAACGTAAATTAGAGCAAAGATCACAATTATTCATGTTTATTGTGGATTATCTTGACTCATTTTCTGTTATATAGGGGCATTTTCATCAATTTGCTTTGAAATTGCTTTGAAGCAGGGTAGATTTAATTGGTCTAGTATTGGTGACTGTTGTGCCTCAATGGTTTCACTGGGCATTGTTTGTATATAATGCTTGTATGTTTTTACTCAATTTTGATGCATGTAGTGTAGAATATCCACTAAAGAAAAAATAGATGAATAATGGCTTCTTTTGTTTTCATGTAAAGGCTTATATTGGAAGATTTTCACTAGGCATGTGTAGAATTCCAGGGATTATAATGTTTGAGGTTATTCCTTGATATAAGTTATGAAAATGGATTGATAGTAATGAGTTAGTGATAACTAATTTTTTAGAACAAAATGTAAAGATCAGGTCGATTTAGTAAAAACTAATTATTGTCCTAATTTAAATGTAATTTGTGAATACTTTTGGCAGAATTGGAGTAAAATATGTGATCATAATTTCTTATAATCCAATGCACCTTCGCTGCTAACGATAGTAGAGAATTGCATCAAAGTTGAGACAATCAAAGTGAAGAACACGAAGATGACACACTCACCGATGGAGAGATGGAAGTTGCTAAAAATTAAAGTGAAGAAAAATAATCTCAAAGTAACACTAGGGAATCATATGGATCACTTGAAGTTGGTGGTGGAGAGAAGGTGTTAATATTATATATCAAGGGTTAACGGAATTCAGACACCCTTTTGTATTTTATCATTGTATTTCAAGGGTTAACAGAATTCAGACACCCTTTTGTATTTTATCTTATTTGATATTAATAAAATATTTGTGGACCCATTTATTGGGCACAATATTTAAATTAAATTGTTGTTAATTTATAATATTAATTACCAGACCACTCCGACATCATAGATGATATGTAACTTCGTTGATTGCACTATATGATATTTAAAATTCATATTTTTCATTCTTTAAATTCGTATCGTCTTTAGAGAGACAATAAAAATTGAAATTAGTATTGTCTCCAGAGAGACAAAATGTTAGTATTCGGTATTGTCTCTAAGGAGACAATAATGATATTGTCTCTAGAGAGACGAAAATGATATTGTCTCTCAAGAGACAAAATATGTATCAATCATTATTGTCTCTTGAGAGACAATAATTAGAGACAATATTAGAGACACCCGCTTTGAGACAATAATAGAGACGATATACAACTTTTTTATTGTCTCTATTTGAGACAATTTAGTCAAATTTTGTCTCTATTAATGTCTCAAATGACCCCCAGTAGTGTGTGTGCCTCTCTAAAATTTTCCTAAATGCACTCAAGGATTTATACACTTTTTGAAATCAACTTGGGACCCTATTAGTGGGAAATCCAACACACACTAGGTGAAAATGTTGAAAAATTGAACACAAAAACATGAGGAATTCATAAACAAGGGTCAAAATTCCCCACAAAAGCAAGAAATAAAATATAGTATGTAAGTATGGTTTTGGGAAAAACACACAAACAACATGGAGTACACTTATTGATTTATAGACTTTTAAAAATCAACTTAGGACCCTATTAGTGGGAAAGTGAACATGCAATGGGTAAGAAACCTAACTAAAAGAACACAAAACCATGAGGAATTTGTAAACAAGGGTCATAATGGCCCATAAAAGTAAGAACTAGAATCTAGTACACACATATGGTTTTCATAAAATCCCAAAAATAATATGAAGACATGGGAGAAGAGAGAAAACCAAGGCAAAAGGGAAGCAAATGGGGACAAATAGGTTAGAATAAATAGAGGTGGGTATTCTAATAAAAATAACATGGAGTTAAAAAAATTTAATATCACATAACATACAAAGGGACAAGTTGAGAGTTGAAGAACAAAAAAAGAACATGCTGTAATAGGAACCTAGTCTGGACAAATAATCCATAATCACATTTAAGGATAATCATCCCGATTTGGTACCTTGTATTCCATAAGTATTAGTGGTATGAATAATAAACCTTCTTCAACTTAATATTGAGGATGAATAGATATTCAATTTACCAAATTCACTTGAAACTCCAACCGAACATCATCCCTTTGTATTCGATATCTCTAAAAATTTATACCATGAAAGTTTTCATAAGAGAACAACACCACACAAATTTTTATACTTTTTAAAATCAACTTAAGATGCTATTGGTGCACAACCCAATGCACAATAGGTGAGAAATTTGACAAACATAACAAAAAACCATGACAGATTTGTAAACAAGGGTCAGAATGGCCCACAAAAGTAAAAACAAGCATCTAGTACGTAAGTATGGTTTGGGGAAAAAAATCCAAACTAATATTAAGACATGAGAACATAGAGTGATTAAAATAAAATGGAATAATGGGGGCCTATATTTAGTCTAATCTAATGCTATGCACAAAAGTAAATAACAACTAAATAAATTAAGAATATGACCAAAGAAACTAAGCTATGAAAATATGAAACCCCAATTTTCGTAATGAAGATCGGTGAATAGGAGGAGGAAGTGACTTCACCGAGGCTCAAAAAAGTCTAGATCTAAGTTGTCTAAGTAGACTAGGGTGCCTGGAAGGGGGTGGGGGCACTTGGGGCATCCTAGTCTAAAATATGAGTGCCCTAGTCTACAAAAACAACCAAGGAACCTCCTCTGAGATGTCGTTGAGTGATTTCCTTCCTTTGCATCCTGTTGCGTTGATATCACTAAGCTGCACTTGATGTCACTGATAATCAGAGATGAAGAATATACCTATAAAATCCCAAGACAAGCATCGAAACCCTAAAAAAGAAAGATGCATATGAAGGGATCAAACTATCCTTAGCAGACACAATGGTGGACTTACTAACTAAGCATTGCACTACATTTCAAAACCAAATGTAGTTCTAGGTGTGTGTGAGAATCGTTTCCTATGTGCTCTTGTGTCAATCACACTTTGTGAAGTAGTGAGAAATAACTAGATGTAGAAATGTAAATAGATGGTGGATGGAATAGAATAAAATCCCCTCTTATGAAGTGTGATGCAGATGAATTAGCCTTGTCCCTTGTGATGGAGCTAGATGGATACAAATGGAGCTCTAGATGCCTTGGATGGATGCAACCTTAGGTGGATGATAGTAGTGCTTAGTGCTTGGTCCCTCATTATGGTCTCATAAATTTATATTTATATGGTTCTTTTGTTCTAATTTCATAATTAACCCCGAAAAGGCCGACCTCTAAAATATGGGAAGCTCAAATGGCTAGAAAGTGCCCAAAAGGTAAGAGTAAATTAAAAAGAGGATTGGGGTGCCCAGATGAGACCAGGGTGCTTGAGGCACCCCAATCAGCAATAGGAGCAATGCAGAATGAAAAAAATGACTAGGAAAGTACATGTGGGAGGTTGGAAGTGACGATAGAATGAAAAGTAAAATGGCCAAAGGACATGAGTTAATTAGTACTTTCTTCACTCAAAAACTATATGAATAGTATTATGAAATCGAGACTAAATAATACCAAAAGTGCATGATTTTGTGTCTAAATTTGCCCCCAATTTATGTTGGTGAGTGAAACGCTCAGTAACATAAAGTAGATAGAGATGCATACCTGATGTCCATGTAGAGTGATGTAGAAAGCGTGTTGATGGACTAGACAAAGCATGGAGTGACAAAAAGATGGAGCGTGGAGACTAAAGATGCAAAAGAAAAAAAGATGAGAGTGAACCTAGGGCAGAAACACGTGTGTAGATGCTGATGTATATGATGTACATGCATGTTAGTATGAGGTGTGTACTACCACAAAATGTTGTTGTTGCCGTTGTTGTTTGTTGACTACTTGTTTTTTCATACGAACAGACTTGCAAAGGAGAAGATGATTAAGTAGTAAAATACGCATGTATATGAGTGTAAAAAACACATGTATATAGTAAAAACATTGTAAATGGAAGTATGAAAAATCCAAAAGGAACATGTGTACCTGATCCGTGATGAGAGAAAGGGGGTAGAAAGGATTTACTGTAGTGTCGGTGAAGTGTGAGTTTTTTTAGCGATCTCACGCCACTGTGGCCAAAGAAGTGTAGGGATAAATTTGTGTTATTCTCCAACCTGTAATTGCTTCTTTGAGAATATGAAGAGATATCTATAGTGCATAGTTTTTTGGGTGATCTGATGCCACTAACCGCAATAGTGTAGGGAGGAAATTATATTATATCCTCAAACCTATAACTGCTCCTGAGAATGCTAAGGACAACATGTCCTATAAAATTTATTATATATGGAGTTTGTAGATTAGTCTGAACCCACTCATGTATAACCCACTATGTCAAGGATCTAAAAATGAACTGAACTATATTGGTGTAGAGTGTTGTGTAGTGTGTAAACCCCAAATGATGCCCCCCTCTTTAGGGGTGCATGCGACGTCATGGATAGGAGGATGCGGCCCCAAAAGAGGATCGAGCATGTAAACTATGCCTTATAGGGGAAGGGAATGCACTTGGTAAAAACCAAGGCACATGCAAACATGTGGCTAGAAAAAAAAGTGTTAGTACGAATAAGCATGCATGTAGAAAACAAGTGTAAGCTACGCAGACAATGTGTGTAAGGTATAATGCAAGTAACACACAAGGAGATATACTAATGCTAGTTGATATTGGGTAACATTCTATACATGGAGTCTTGCACTCAAGGGGTGTCCAGGTTGTTCCCTCAATCCACTGGAGTGAATGCTGCTCTTTCCCCCATCTAGGTTGAAGAAGAGAAAGCTCATTGCATTATTGTCCCAGCATCAGTGATTGAGAAGGCAAAATCCAGGTTTTCTTTTGCGCTCATTGGAGATTTCATGTTAAAACGATGCACTCAATATTGATGCAGTTCGTAAATGGTGTGGGCGGAAATGGGGTTGTTGGGTTGATATCATTGCCCTTCCCAATAGCGCCCTTCTTTTCAATTTTTCGAAGGAAGAAGAGATGGTTAAGGCCCTCAACGCAGCTCCTTGGATGTTTGGAAGGGCTACCCTACACCTGAAGCGATGGAAGCCATGGGTTTCTCTTCAGATCAAAGAGCTGCCAATTTGGATCTCCCTGTCTTCCAGTGGAATTTTGGGAGGACGAAGTCCTACTTGGCATAGCTGCATCAATGGGAGAGTTAATCTCTTTGGAGCCTGCAACAAAGGCTAGAAGCAGGCTTATAAGAGCTCGACTGTGTGTTAGCATGGCGGTGGGGGTCTGTTCTCCCTGAGAACATCATACTATCCTCCCCCACTGGCAGATTCGTGCAAAACATAGTTCCTAATGACCACGGCTTGGTCTGTCCCAGATGTACAGAAGGTTAACTTTCATGCCAAACTGTGTAAATGTCCAACAAGAACAGAGGATGGAATGGACAGGAGAAGTAACAGAGAAGAGGAGCGAAACAATGAGATCCCTTGCCCACTGGTCAAAGGCACCTGCCACGATGTTGAGACTGACCCGTCCAATGGCGTCTGGTTAAACAAGGAAGCGCCATGGGAGATGCCCTCTACCCATGTGGGACAAACGCAAACAGGAGGAGGAGGGTAAATACAAAAGCTGATGCGCCAAACAAGGAAGATGGTGAATCCTCCAGTGTAGAAACTAGTTCCGAGGCAGAGGAAAACGTGACTGATTTTGCAAAAATGGTGGATGGAAACCGACAGAATATCAGCAAAGATCATAACCGCATGATTTTAAATGCTAACGTGAATAGTGGCAAAAGGATGAAGGTCGGTTCAGGTGAAATGAATGCATCTTTAACTGTGGAGGAGTAATTCAAATTTTGATTCACCCAAATTAAATGGTAATCTTGAAGTGGTTTTAGATGTGGATGATGGAAACAATGCGGATTGGTGCACTGTAAGTAGAAAATCATATCGTGGTTTCCGTGGGGGGAGTGCACGTCGATGAACTTAATTGGGATGAATCTGTCTTCATCTACGTTGTTTTTGCTTAGTTGTTGTTTAAACGCTGCGTGTTGCGGGTTTTGATGCTGGTGTTTTGGATCTTATGTTGTTTTACTCAGATTGACACATCCGGCTTCTGAGCCACTATTGTTCAAGGGTATAGTCCCTTTCATAAAAACTATTTTCCTATAGTAAAAATGAAATTACAACATGCAAGAAGATAATCATCAACCAAAAAAATGGGTTTCAAACATGGGACCTCACTCATTATGTCACAAGACACTCAAGGCCATAGTGCTCGTATACAAAGAAACAAGTGTGCACACCAAACAAAGGGCAAGGGTTGCAGACAATAGAAAATAAGAGACAAACAAGATAAAGTAAACAGACATGTAGCCATGGTAGCAAGTAATCCTGTAAAATAAATGCTACACATGAAGCACCCACTAGCATGTTAAAACGATAACCATCATGTCAAAAGAGTGTATATCTAAGAAAGTAATGTTCTAAGTAAAAATGAAACAATAGAACTTGTAGTAGATGTATGTGGATGCCCCCAGTAACCGTTGTGGGACTGGTAGTAGCCGAGCATCCATGTTGCATGTAAGAGACATGTACATGTGATCATAACTAGAAAAAGACATGAACACACATGTGTGTATGGTAAAGATAATGGCATACAAGAGATCTATCTAGCATGTGTAATAAGATGAACATGTTCAAGGAAATGTAAAAGCAACCAAGATATACAACATGTTGTGGATGGATGGAATGGAATGCAAGATGCATGATGATAGGAGCCACATGTTCCCTAAGTGAACCGAGTTTTACATAGTGAGGTTCATTTATTTTCCCCCTCAAAAGTCAAGAATGAACCGTAAACAAAAGTGCATCATTAGGAAATGATCGAAGCATGTGTTGTGTCTAGCACGCTGTGATGAGTGTGTATGTATTTTTATGATATGCTACCTAGAGATGATGTGTGTGCATGACCATATAGCTGAAGCATATATCACAACTAGATGATCGAAGGATTGATGATTTATCCTAACATGTATATCACTACAAGATGAATATAGGGAGTGGTGATGTAGCCTAAAACGTATGTACCACTAAGCTAAGAATGTCGCATGAAGAGAGGTTGAATGATGACCGTATGAGTATGATAAGGTCCATTTGATTTGTAAACCATAGGAAATCAAGTATGGATAGAGGAACTAGAGTGCATCATAGGGTAGTGAGTGTAGTGTGTAGAAGAATATTTAGGATGATGATAAACGACAACCATGCGATGACCAAAATGTGTAAATATGCAATGTGTAGAATGCAATGCAAGATGTATAGATAGCCTAATAATGTGAAGTGAACATGCTATGTAGTATATAGGATGAGTAGTATGTAATGTTATACATGTAGACAATAGGAGTGTGGGACATGTGTGATGAATACTAGTATGGTGTGTAGAATATGTATGATGTGTAGATGCGTAGTAGTCGAAATGATGTAGACTAAATGTAGAATGTAGGATGTAAGACATAAGACACATAACGCGAGATTTATGAAGAGACACAATGTGTAGTGCCTATTGTGTAGTATGTGGGGTTCATGTGTAGTATGCCCTCAACAGTCAAGTGTGAACCGAAGCACAAGAGTGTGTCATGAGGTAATAACAATGCCTAAGATGAATATGTGCATGTTAGGAGATTGATGTATGATGATATAAGTATGGGAGATGTGTTTATGGTAAGATGCATGGGGGATTATTTGAATGTGATGCCCTCAAAGTGTGTAAGATGAAGAATGCAATTATGTAATGTCATCTAGAATATCGTCACTTTCAGGGTCATAGTCAAATGGATAAGCATTGGTTACTTGATAAGTAATAGTGTCAAGTTGATCCCATAACGATCCATTGAGGCATAAATTATACATACCCATGGCATATTCTTAATCAATGAATGGAGGAATTAGACAACCGTGCACATACCAACGAGTGAAATTTTATGTATAGCCAAGAAAAGAACTACTACAAATAAAGACACGACCAAAAGCCATGGGGAAGGAGATGTATGTATGATCAAGATCTAGAGTTCCCCAATGTAATCAAGCCAAGATTTCCTTAATGTAAGTGGTGTAGATTGAGGATCACATGCAAGGAATACTGTGATATGAAATATGTGAAGGCCATAAGCGGCAGTAACATGAACAAACCCATGATAGAGATGAGGAGCATGCGGTGGAGGATATAGGTCCTAAAAAGCAAATCCTAGTCAAATCAAACCCTCATGTGTACATATAGTGACATCGCAAGTAGGATCAAATGGAATATGTTCCCAATATGAATCATTCATGAAAAGCGTGAATGTAAATGGTGGGAGTGCTAATGGAGGCAATACATTTGAAGGTGTAGGTGATAGAGCGATGTCCATAGACTAGACAAACCCCGATAAAGAATCATAACACTAATAGTAGCATGTGGCATAAAAGAGATTGTATCTATCACACAAATGGCACCTTCAAGTGGTGGCAAGTGAGGTGGTTCGTCCATAGGTTGAGGATCATATGTAGTATCAGTGTGGAATAGGAAGACTAGTATTAGGAGCTCGGTCACAATATTGGAATGGGTCACGGTCATGAAAAATAGTATATTCAATGCCTTCATGTAGGAATTTAACACAATGATGTATAGTAGAAGCAACAACTTGCATGGCATGAAGCCATGGCCTACCAAGTAAATAATTGTAGGAGACTGGGAAGTCAATGACAAAGAACACAATGTTGATAATTTTTGGTCCTACAGTGATAGGTAATGTAATGTGACCAACACATGGATGAACATAACCATCATATGCACATAGTGAAAGACAAGATGGACTAACATTACAAGTGGAAATATCTAGCTTCTCAAGGAATGACATGGGGCATAAATTGAGTTCAATTCCATTATCAATTAAGGTGCGCTTAATACCCATATTGTGAATACAACACATGATATGCAAAGGTGGGTCATTATCGAAAGTGTTAAGATCAGCGGGAGGATTAGATTTGAATGCTATATGCTAAAAAATGTATCCACAAATGTTTGATAAATCAAGTCAGGATGCATCGGCATGAATGCGAGTAGTAGCGAAGAATAGGTTGAACTCTATACCTTAGATAAGGATTTGCAAGCAAGTAATCATTGATTGAGATACTCTTGGTGACTAAACTCTAGGATGATTAACAATGAATGAGGATCCTATAAGCGTGAATATTGATGTTCGATTCACCAAAATGATTAAACTATAATGGAAATAATGGGGGACTATATTTAGTTTAATCTAATGCTATGCACATCAGTAAATAATAGCTAAATAAATAAAGAATATGGCCCAAGAAACTAAGCTATGAAATATGACACCCCAATGTACAAAGAAGGGTTAGAGAGGCTTAGCTAATTTGAAGAATATTTGGGATTGTGTCGTAGTGAAGACCAGGTGAATAGGACAAGGAATTGACCACATCAAGGCTCAGAAAAGTGTAGATCCGAGCTGTCTGAGTAGATTGGAGCGCCTGGAAATGGATGGGGGCACTTTAGTCAAAATATAGGATCAAAAGTAGTGCAACCTCCTCTCGAGGTTTCGCTAGAGTGAGTGCACCTTTGCATCTTTTCGTGTTGATATCCTTGAGCATGTTGCTTGCTAATAATCGAGATGGAAGAAGATACTTCAAGCTAATCTCAAAAAACCCTAAAAGGCACCCTAGTCTCAAATACAGGTCCTGGTCTACTGTAAACTACCAAAACCTCCTCCGAGGTTTCTTTGAGTGAGTGCCTGCGCTTTGCATCCTGTCGTGTTGATATCGTCGAGCTGCGCTAGATGTTGCTGATAATCAGAGATGAAGAAGATACCTTAAAACCTCAAGCCAAGTATCAAAACCCTAAAAATAAAGATGCATATGAAGGGGTCAGACTGTCGTCAATAGCCATGATGGTGGACTTACTAACTGAGCACTGCAATACATTTCTAACCCAAATGTAGTTCTAGGTGAGAGAGAGAGAGAGAGATTCATGTCCTAGATGCTCTTGCAAACAATTTGTGAAGTAGCGAGTAATAACTAGATGAAGAAATGTAAATAGATAGTGGATGGAATAGAATAAACTCCCCTGCTATGAAGTGTGATGCAGATGAACTATACTTGTCCCTTGTGATGGAGTTAGATGGATGCAACCTTAGGTGGATGATAATAGTGCTTAGTTGAAGGACATCTACTCGAAAATCAATGATCATGACGAAATTCCACAACGCGAGATAATATCATATGTTGGTCCCTCATTATAGTCTCATAACTTTATATTTATATGGTTCTCTTCTTCTAATTTTTTAATTAACCCCGAAAAGGTCGACCACTAAAAATATGGGAAGCTCAAACGGTTAAAAAGTGACCAAAATGTAGGAGTAAAGTGCAAAGAGGATCGAGGCACCTAGATGGGACCAGGCACCTGTGGCACCCAAATTCTCCAGGTTTAGTGCCCTAATCGAATGGATAGGAACAACGGAGAATGACAAAAACCGAGGGGCAAGTGCATGTGGGAGGTCACAAGAGATGACAAAGAAAAGTACAATGGCCAAAGGACATGGGTTAAGTTGTACTTTCTTCACTCAAAACCATACGAATAGTAGTATGAGACCAGGACTAAATAATAACCATAGTGCGTATTTTTGTCTACAGAGAGAAAACCAAGGGAAAATGCAAGAAAATGAGGAAAAGTACGTTAGAATAAATAGAGACAGGTAGTCTAACAAAATAACATGCATTTAAGATTGTTTAAAGTCACATAACATATAAAGGGAACAAGTTAAGATTTAAATAACAGAAAGAACATGCACCAATAGGAGCCTAGTTTGGACCGATAAACCATAATCAAATTGAAGGATAATCATCCCGATTTGGTACCTTGTAGTATATTAGTATTAGAGGTATGAATAATCAATCTTATTCAACTTAATACTAAGGATGAAGAGCTATTCAATTTACTAAATTCACTTGAAACTCAAACTGAACATTGTCCCTTTGTATTTGATATCTTTAAAAAATTATATATTATGAAAGATGTCATAAGAGAACCACACCACACAAACTTATAGACTTTTTGAAATCAACTTAGGACCATATCGGTGGGCAAGCCAACACACACTAGGTGAGAAAATTGACAAACAAAACACAAAACCATGAGAAATTTGTATACAAGGGTCAAGATGGCCCACAAAAGCAAGAACTAGAATCTAGAATAAGTAGATTTGGGAAAATTCCCAAACTATAAGTATAGATTTGGGAAAATTCCCAAAATAATAGGATTTGGGACAATTCCCAAAATAATAGAAGACACAAGAGGAGAGAGAAAACCAAGGCAAAAGAAAGCAAATGGGCACAAACATGGCAGAATGAATAGAGACGTGTAATCTAACAAAAAGAACATAGATTTAAGATTGTTTAAAGTCATATAACATACAAAAGAAACAAGTGAAAGATCGAATAACAAAAAAACATGTACCAATAGAAACCTAATTTACACCGATAATCCATAATCATATTGAAAGATAATCATCCTCATATAGTACCTTATAATAAACACCTAGGCTCAATTCCTATGAGTATCATGGCAAATTTCTTCTATATTATGGAGTACATTAACCATTCCTATGAGTATCATTGACCATTCCATGAGTGTCATGGCCAATTTCTTCAATAATTTGGAAGATTGCTTCAACGAATAACATTATTTAGGCGTTTTGGTGCCACTTGGCTTCCCACCACGTCATGATTGCCATTAAATGGGCTACCATTTCAATCATTAAATGGTCTAGGCTACCATTTCAAGTTCCGATATAATAAATCTTGAAAAACCCACAACGTGTAGCGGGGAAAAAACCTCCAAACACTTTATTCACATGCCTCGGCACGTAACAGTAACCGCTCCTGCATAAAATAGTCCCCAAAAACAAACGGCCGCCTGAGCATAGTATCCATCCCTGCAATCTTTATTGTGTATATATACACATGCACAGGCTCTTGTGTATATGTACACATGGACAGACCTGGTCAGAGATCAGTATAAAAAAAAATCAGTAAGTTTCTTCCGATTTCGATTCTGTAAAATTGTTTTCATTATATTTACAAAAACTGCCACCGCTAGATCCGTTAAGATTAAGATTTAAGCCAGTACGTGTTTATTCTATGTATATATACACACATACACCTGGACTTGTGTGTGTATATGCACAGGCACCTGATCAGAGATTAGTCCCTTTTCAGTGTCAAAATAAGTCTATGAAATTTCATGTTTTTATAATATTTTCGGAAACTATTATTATTAATAGATAGATCTTAAGATTGGAGCATGTACTTATTCATTTTGTGTGTATATACACATGAACAGGCACCTGGTCAGAGATTAGTCTTCTCAGTGTAAAAAGGATAAAGAAATCTTCTGAATGAAATTGTTTTCATCATAAAACACTACCAGATCCATCATTTTCAAGGAAGATTAGGATCGAAGCCGGCGCCTTTCATTTTTTCTCCTTTCGTCTTCAAACCATGGAAGCATCGCAACAGCTAAACGGATTCGTCTCAGAGAGCAAATTTTTTAACCGTCTGTTAACAAAGGAGGGGCAAATTGGATGCTCTTCCAGGGCTTTGTACTACGCGGCGCCTGGCGCTGTTCCTTTCGGCTGGGAGTCCGAGCCTGGAACCCCCAAACATAAGCTAAGTTCTGATCAGGAAGACATTTTCGCAACTGCGCCACTTAGCCAGCCGCCATTTCTGCGGGCAGCCGCCGGCCGCTCTCTCTTTTTATCAGATCATTCGTCCGCGGAATCGCCGTTAAAAATGCCCGGCAGGGTTTCTGCATCGTCAAAATTTTCTCTAAAATTTTCTGGCGCCATCCAAAGTATGAAAGGGAAGATGAAGCTATTAAGGTCGCAGCACAGAGTTCATGCGCAGATTCCAGTGGATGAGGGAGAAGAGCAGGACATTTGGAGGAGGCGATCCAAGTATTGCAGGATAAAGTGGAAGACATGGATTTTTCGATGTGTCGCCGCTGGTTGCCCTTCAGTTTGAAGAAATTGTTGTCCGTCTAGTAACGTCGGGGCCTGTATTTCTGTTCCCTGTATCAAAATGTTTGGGTAGGAGCTTTACGCTTTACGTTTTAAAGCTTCTGAAAATGCACGTGTTCAATAATAATAAATGGCATGGATATTCGATTTTGGTCCCACGCATACATACGTCATAAAGGTTGAGCTATTCTAACATCTTCTATTATGCATTACTGGTGCACCCTTTTTTTTTTATAGCAATTGATAAGTATTGTATATATTAAATGAGAATAATACTAGCAATTGCACATGAGTTGGTTTTGGTTCAATTAATATGTGATGATATTTTGACAAAAATTCACATCATTTTATGTGATCTATAAGTTTACATTTTTATACACGGACAAAATTCAAAATATCTTACATGAAGAAGTTGCCTAGCATAGTGCAAGCTGCTACAATCGTCTACATATATTAATCCCAACAGTAGAGTAAGGACTACGCAACCTTGAAGGTGGGATATTTTCCCACTTTTTCCTGTTAATACTTGGATACTCAACGTTTTTAACACTGACTTTCATTTGCTTTACTACAAACACTTGTAGAGGTGTTTTTGTAATAGGGAACAGAAACAAACACTTGCATGGAATATCATATGGATACATCAAACGTGACATTTTAGAATTAAAGAAATTGTACATTACACGGATGTCATTACAATTAATTTTTAATAATCCAATGTTAGTAACTGAAGAAAACAAAAACAATAAGTAAAGAATTAGCGGTCCACAGTCCTCCACAAGGAGGAGAATCCGACAAGAAAGCAGCAGATGAGGTGTTACTTGATGTTTGTAGTTTCCAAATCCTACATAGAAAAACCTCCATACCTTAGCACATAATGTGTTGGTGTAAAAATATGATCTTTGAGTTACCTTGCGGGCATCCCTATTGGAATCGAGGCAGAAACAAAGGGTCATGGGTTCAAATTTGTTTGGGAAGAAGGGAATAAGTCTCCCCATTTGTTTTTCCTCCACAATCTTCAAATCACCTGGATTTCAAACCCTGACATCTTCTTCCCTACATGTGATTCGTGCCTAGTCCACTCCTGAGCCACTCATCCAAACCTTATAAGCCCTTACTCTTTCCATATCTATCTTCAAACTTACTCAAACATGTATGACACCATTGACATTTTCATTTGTTGATTGTCTAAAAGTTTCTCGGGGCAGATCCCTTCCGAGAATACAACATTTTCTCACAGGGGCCTTCTTCATAGTAAGAACGCCTCCTGTGTAACAACCTAAAAATCTAGAACTGCTAATGTAATACCTTATACTAACAGAGATAGAGGTTACAATCTCATGTATGCAACCATCTCTGGAACATATTAAATGACCTGCACAATCACCAGGGTAGAGGAACATAAAGAAAAGAGGTTGAGCGCAAAAACGGTGAAACACTGTCCATGTTGCATGAGGATACCCGTATTCAGTAAGATGTGGTTAGCATAACATGCAGTGAGAGATTCTAGTTAGTGAGGGGGCAGGTGGAATGACCCAAGTAGAAATCGGTAAAAGTCTGTCGTAAATGTGCAATGAATATGCCTAGAAATGGTAGTCGAAAGAGCCAGCTGGAAATACAGACGCCTGAATTTGACAGTTTCCAGCAAGGGCAACTCCAAAGGTGGACGCCTTCGGAAAATTACTTTGTAATACTAAAAGAGATTTGAATTTAAGTAATATAAGGATTTTAAGAATAATTTTAATAATTTTGAGTTAGTTAGATTTTTTTAAATAGAGTTTTTTTATTTAAGTATAAATAAAGTAATCCATATTTATTTTTGATGACTAATATTTAATACCCCTTATAAACTCATGTGATAGGAAGGCCTAGAAATTGATAGGTCAGTAGGCCATCTTTTTGTGATTTAAACAAGATATTATAGGTAAAAAAAATTGTTAGCCATAGATAATAACAAGTTGAAATTTTAGAACACCGTATAATTTTATAAATAGTTATCTCTAAGTATATACAAAAATATGAAATATATACAATTTATATATATTTATTTGAAGAAATCATTAAAATAGGTATAAAATAATAGAATTTACAACCCCTCGAAATAGCTAGGCCATCAACAAATTTTGATTTGACAGTCACAGATAATTTGAAATTCCAAGCTTGGTGATAGGTAATGATTTGGTTTGTGACTCTCCCATATTATTTTTGTCTCTATTTTTAAAATTAAAATAAGAAAAAATAGTAGAATTTAAACTGAAATTGCATGTGTACAATGCAATGTGAATGCCGAATGGTATATGTTATTTGATTTAGAGGGATAGTTATTACTTTTGTAGTTGATGTTGATAAGGGGTGTGATTGATTTTGTAAGTGTAGGAATATAGATGAAGCATTACATTTAAAGGTTCTATCTCTACATTTCAAATTTGTTACAAATTTGTACATATACATTTGCAAATCGTATATCATGAGTGGTAGCGTTTTGCAGACTATTTTATTTGAACTAAACATGAATACATGAAGACTTCGGTACATTTGCAGATTTAATATCATGAGTGGTAGTCTTTTATGGCCAATGTTTTTGGCACTAAAGATGAGTAAAGTAGTAGTAGTGGAGGTGCTATCAAAGTAGATGCTAGTATTTATGACAGATTGTTTTGGTTGAGTGATATTAGTCTTGACTCCTCCTTTCTTCTTGATCCAAGTGTTGATATGTGCGCCATTTTTTAGTACCTTTCGAATGAAAAAGGAGGGTAAATGCACAGATTGTCACTTCAAAAAAGGATTTGAGCCAACTATAAATATAAATGAAACAATCAAAATCAAATAAAATGAAAGTACTCTACAATAATTTTTTAGTCCATAACATGCAATAAACAAAACAAATGAAACAGAACAAATGAATAATTACTTCAATCAATATTGAAACCCACCTGAAGTTCCTTTAGAGACAACACTCTCTTATTTACCACAGGAGAAAGAGAATAAAAAATATCAGATTGCTACCCAGCTAGGTGCTGCAACTTATCCTTCAGAAAAGTGAAAGAAGAAGTTAAGAAAATGAAAATAGAAGTTAAAGAGTTGCCATAAATAATAAAAATTGTAATTAAGTGCTTGTAATCTTCACACATACTCTTTTATCAACCAGTCAGTTATCTCTATATTTTATACAATGCATTTTTAGAGTACTAAGATTTATAAAAACATTTCAACAATGCAAAAGAACACTTCCAAGATTTGGGCATTCTTCAGGACATGTTGAGGGATTAAAGAAATGTCTGATGGCAATGGAGTGTTAAATATTTTGAATGTTGGTGGTGGTGATGATATGAATGCTTTTCCTTTTGAAGGCTTCTGGCTAAAGGAAAATGAAGATTTAAGAGATCCAAGTCACTCAGAGCATCTACGGGATTTGGCCATTCTTGAGGCCTTATTGAGGGATTGAATTTAGATATGTAAAATTATTAAGTTGTAATACAAGTGTTGTAAGCTTAACAATCCATTGGAGATCTGAATTGGGAAATAAAAGTCACATCCAACCATTATTCATTTAACAACTAAATCCTTCAAAATATGAACTTCCCCAGTGATTTATAGTAGAGAAATATTGTGCTATAATAAAAAAGATGTGTTATATTGTGTGATTTATGGTCCCATAAATTTAGCATGCAACCAACTACAAAAATGACACAGCTCACTAATTTGGGTATGATCCGCCTAGAATTTCCGTAACTAATAGAATATTAAATATATATTTAAAACACTTGACTTGTAATTTTCATGATTCAAATTAGATGGGTATTCTAATGAAATGATTAAATGGATAATGTAGGAAAGTGATGATGACCCATCTCTGTGATGATAATTGAACCAATGGAGTATTGACTATTTATTGAAAATATTGACAGAAATATTATCTATCTTGATAATTGAACTAATGGAGTATTGAATATTTATTGTAAAAATTGACATGTAATTTTAATGATTTAGCCAAGATAGGTATTCAAAGGAAATAATGAGAACCCAAATATTACAAAAACTCAACGTGTAATTTTTTAGGATTCATATTAGTTGGGTATCATAAAGAAATAATTAAATGAGTATTCTAAAAAAATAATGAGGATGCACCCTGAGGAGCTTCTCACTGGATATTGCTCCAGAAAAATAACTTAGAGCTGGTAAGTTTCATTGGCATACATTATGCCCAGGGATCTTGTCAGTTTAATTTCCCACCTACCATTTAGTAACATGTGTTACAAACTTTGCGCTTCGGTATCAATATAACTAAAAACACCAAACAAGTTACTTTTTCATGTCTATTCAATCCAACATTGAAAATGAAATGGATAGATATCTTTGCAAATTAACAATGGGCTTGTGCTTGAATCTGACATCTGTGTTGAATTTCCATTCTATCAAATCTTTATGAACTCTATCGGAAGCTATTTTGTTGAGGCTATGGTCTTGCTTTTAAATTAAAAACCCCAAAAAAGCAATGAAATTAGCCGAGAATTTCATATATACAAATAAGACATTTTACATAACATAGAAAATGAACCACCTTGTGAGTAGCTGAAGAAATCATGATGAAATAAATACCAACAAGCTTTGATGGGAAATAATGTAGAAAACACTGCAAAAATATCGCTGCAAAATTTTAAAGCTTCATTTACGACACAGGATGAGAGTATGCTACCAAATGTGAATTTATTGTGTTAGACAAATATTCATTACATTTGGAAAAACATTATGAATGCTTCAACAAAGCTATTCACTCTATATCCTATAATCTTTGAAGGCCATGTGACCATATTTCTTTCAAGCATTTTGTCAAACATTTCACATACCTTTACATGCTTCCCCATTTTACATACATATCTATCACTAGAAAGATGCTTCAACATTTTGCAATGACATTGAAGACTGAGTACTAATACGAACAATGAGAACCCATAAAAAATTATAGAAATAACAGGCTTACGAAACCTTGCATAATTATAGTTATGTACCATTCAAATCATTCAAAGGCATTTACGAAAAGTCTGTATCTATATTGAGATTTTCATTTCTATTGATAATCTTCCTCCTTGACATGCAAAAGTTGAATCAACAATATGGGTCATAAAAAATAGGAAAGCAAAATTCCAATCCACAATCACTAGAGAATTGGGGTACAATATACACAATTAATTGTATGAAAGGCTAGAGTGCTAAGCCAACAACCAATGTGAAATTTTAAAATAAACTGAAATTTTCACAATTGGGAAATGCCAATTCATTACACTTTGACAGATATCATAACAAAGGCTGACAAAGTGTGCCAAATATTGTATCAAAGGTTTAATAATTTAGAAGATGAAAACATACAAAATATTAGATATACCAAGGCCCAACCATAAGGTTATGATACTCCAATAATAAGGCCTACCCAATTCATTAGACTTAGACATATATCATAACAAGGGCTGAACAAAGGCTAACGGTGTGTTGTATATCATATCAAAGGCTTAGGAATTTAGAATTTGAAAACATACAAAATTCAGATATAATAAGGCCCGACCATAAGGTTATGATACCCCACTTGATATGACTTTATAAGTTTATCTAAGTTTTTTATTTTGGGAAAAACATCAGCTGTAGATAATTTGATTGTTAAATTTCCTTAGAAAGTGAAAATATTGAACATGTTCAAACAAGAATAGTTCTACCAATTTATTTCCTGCTTTTGGAGTCATACTCTGTTCAAGACCCAAACAGAGTGAGTGAGGACATGTACTTGATAATGACCTAAGCATGAAGGTGTACATGATTGGAGTAGAGATCCTAACCTTTGCATGGTAGATATGTGTACCAAGGAGATGGTATTAGAGCGGTGAGAATTGGATCCAATGCATGGAACTAAATCATATAGGTTGTTTAAAGCATAGTCACTAGATATACTCCCCAGTCCCCACTGAAACAGAAGTTGGCATTACTGAAGGAAATGGAGCAGGAGGTGAAGATGACAATACTGAAGTTATAGATGGTTCATCTCGAGTTACAAGAAAGTTCAGTCAATAGTGGGGAGTTGCTAATAAATGAGGAAGGGGGTGAGCAATATATGGAGTTCATCTTCAGTGTGCTAAACCAACGAAGAGTGAATGCGGGATATGGGAACACACTCAACAAGGCATTAATCCCCCTACCATGTGGATACCACTTAAGGTAGTAATAGGGAGGTAATCAAAAGACTTGCTCGCAAATGTTACCTATTGTCGAATGCATGTTTAAGGGATAGGTCGTTGAAGAAAGTGGTTGAGCCACTCACACCAATTGAGTTGTGCCATGTTCAAGATGATTTATCCTTGCATTACACTGGTGAGTTGAGCTAGGAACATAATATAAAATTACTCCTCCAAACATCTTTCACAGGGACGAAGCTGTAAATTAGATATCGGACTTCTATCTTCTACACACTATATAGCAAAGCGGTCAAAATGATAAGTGTGATAGTCAAAGGTAAAAGATAAGTGGGAAAAAAAAAGTGACTCCAAACCCTAACCCACCCACCAAAACCGCAGAGCCCCAAGATCAACAAGGAGATATCTCCATCACCTAGTCACCTGCTTGATTCTCGACTCATTTAAGTCTTAGCCTACACATTAAATAAACTAATAACTGGATACCCTGCAATATCAAAATTACCTTCCAAAAGATGCCTAATTGATTGAGAGGTCCACTATTAAGTAGTTGATTATTCCAACTAAATACAGATCCATTTTTCTATTTCAAAATATGAATCTACAATGTATAGATCCATTTTTCTTCATAACATAATCATTTTACTCACTGTGTAGGATGTCCCACAGACTTTTGTTTGCCATGTAATCATAAAACAGGAGAAAACGAATATCCATGTAGACTCACAAGATTCTGATGCTTGATGCTTTAACTCCCTTCCAATTGGGTGATTTTCTAGGATTGCCTGACCTTTGGAAATATGTGCATACACCAGTTTTAGAATGTGTTCCCTGCCAAGCTTCAAACCTGTTATGTCCTAATAAACACATTAGCATTTGATATCCGAGTCTAAACATACCTGATATGGATCCCGAGTTATGAGTGTTGGATCAGGTCAAAGAGGAGATAAAAGACAGAGAGCTTTAAATTATCAAATACATGCCCCATAGTATGCATGCAAAATTAAAAATAGAAAATCTAAAAAATATATACCCCGCATCATGCAAAACTAAAAATAGAAAAACTAAAAAGCAAAATGGCTAAAAATATAACAACCGTCATTTAGGCCATCAAATTTGACATAGTCCCGTGAATGTCCGCAAAGCCCTTTCCCATAGGGGGAACACCTTCGACATAATAAACAAATATATTGATATAAATATCCAAATTTACTATAATTTTTGTTTGGAGAATGTTTTTCACATGAATTCATACATATGGACTCTTATTTTGAATTAGACTTTATCTATATTTTTATCTTTCATTGAATATGTTACTCAATATTGCATAATTTTATGTTTTCTTATGAGTGAGTATAAGAAGTTGAGGACCAAAAAGGGTTAACTCGTAAAAAAATTGGAGTTGAAAAAATTGCAATGAAAATAGATATCCATTTTCCAGCAAATTAATATTTTGTTATTTTGAATAGGTTCAAGTAATTTAAACTTAAAATGGATATTTATATTTGATACGCAGGACTTCATTGCCACGTAGGATTGCTGCAAACTTCTAATCTCTTCAAATGGATACGCAGGACTTCATTGCTTGTTCTCCTCTTATATTGTAGGTGCCACATATAACACGCATCTCCATGTTTGAGAACTGCTTTCTTCATATATGTGCCATCCCATTATTAACATTAAGAAGTTAGTGTCGGTGCATTATACATGTGTATAATAATAGATCCTTCTTTGCATGTTGAGGCCACGTACACCCAAGTTTAAGCTAGGAGTGGCAAATAATCAATGCATTTGCAGATGTAGCATATGATTTCCAAATTCCAATCTACAAGCTTGACGCATGGAATAAATGTATTTTGAGAAGTGACTTTTCAAAAATCTGCGAAGTAAGCAATAGTGTATTGGTTGTTTTCATAGCGTAGAAATCTCCAAACCGCTATACAAAACTAGCCTACTAAATTATGTTAGAATTATAATACACTGTGCAAGATCAAGCATGTTGCTTAAGATAAATAGAACCATGGTAGAATTGGTATTGTCTGTAGTTTTGCATTTTAAGCTCTCTATAAAATTTATTAAAACATTATGCATTGGTTATTTTAGTATCTTGTGAAAGAAATTACAAAGTTTACAACCTTAATACGGATAAGATGAATGTATTTCAAATAAATAATATTTACAACTCTAATATATGAATGAGTGGATTTCAGTTAAATAATTACATAAATAGGTTGAATAAATGCGTAGTATTGTAGATATTTGATTTTTTAATATAATAATTCATAATCATCTAATTTTCAAATGAGGTGCCAATGGGGTTTGGGTGGAGCAGTTAAGTCAGATGGTTGGGTCCAACTCCACCCAAGTTCAAACCTTGCTAGTCGCAATCCCCTTCGGAGGTGGTTATCGGTGGTGGCTGGTTGACACACCACTAGTGGTGCAACTGGTGCTCTTCTCTGGAAATGACGGACCAGGCTAGTGGTTGTTGGGCTAGGATGGTGGTTCGGCGGCTAGTCTTGGTTGTGTTTGCATCGATGAGTTGTCTTGGCAGTAGTTTGGCTTGCTTCATTCGAATTGTATTGTAAAAATTTGGTCTATATATGGACATTATTAAGGGAGGTGGTCCCAAGAACCCCCCAGTTCTAAGCTCCGGTGAAAAGCGTTAAACAATCTACAAATAATAATTTAAATGAGGCCAATTATTATTTATTCATTATTTAAAAAATTATATTTATTCCTAAGTTGTGGTCAATTTTTCATAGCTCTTACAAAGTAGTTTGGTTTAAAATTTATATTTTTAGTTTATCATGTCAACATTGGTCAAGTGTATAATAATTTGTTAATTTTTTACATTTAGTGTGTCGAAATTTACTAGAATTAAACTAATTCGACAATTGTGAACGGTTAAATAACGTAGACTGCTAAATTTGACTAATGAATTACTATCCCGGTGATGATTTTAATTAATCAGTCAAGATATACATTAATAAACTTGATTTTGATAGTAAGGGAATTAAAGTATATTATTTTGTATGTATCATACATTAATGATTTAAGAGAGCATATTCATGTAATAGTTCTTTCTTTTTTCATTGATAGGTCATGGTTATTCTTCGATCGAAGGTGGAGCATTTACTAAAATTGGACCATTTTATCCAAGCGGCGGGCAAAATAGTCTCACAAAGATTTCTCATTCGTGGAACAATGGTATTGCGTTCTATACAACCTCAGCCTTGTTGTATTTTATTTCAAAAAAATATTATTTACAAAATAATAACAAATTTATCATAGATACATAAGGAATAATGTTGGATTTTATATACTATCACAAACGGTACATTAAGTTGTAAATGTCAACATTATTTTATTTGCATGTTTGTATGTTTTTATTTTATTTATATGTTTGTATGTGTTTATATATGTTTCCATGATCCTAGTCCACTTACAGCTATTGCTCTTGTACCCATTGACCTTGATATGTCATTTTTTGAGCTTGCTCCCGCTCATGATGCCCATAAGCCTATTAGGCTTATTACTACATGTTCTTCTAGGTCTGCCTATTGCAGTTACACATGTTGTGTATCCTACTTCTTCTCATATGCATGACTCTTTCGAGAAGCATATTACTGCATTCAATTCTCACATGCTCCATTTTATGGGTTTCACTAGAAGAGGTATTGGCAGACATTCATAAGGTTTTGTTTCTCCTATTCCACATGTTAAATGGAATTATCACCATGGTATTGGTCTTCGAGTAGTTACTTCATTGGAATCACACATTGTCAGAGCTCCTACTTTAGTTCACTCGACTCTTATCGAGGATCATGAGCTCCACATGAGTTTTGTACCTTCACTCAAGCTTGAGAAAATTAAGATTTTAGTTGTCAAACATGATCGACCTAACACACATTCTGATGTTCCTTTGCATGAACCCATTGTGCATTTTGCACCAAGTCATATGTAGGCATCTTCTTCATCCATCCATGTTTATTTGGGGTGGATATCTGATCACTCATGGTGGTGACATAGGCATTCGTTGAGAGGACTCTACAGTGGTGGCTTCTCCACCATCCGGCCTCTCGCTCCATTTTTATACCTTCTACATTGTAATGCTCCTTATTTTGAGCATTTTTCTTTAGCAGGTGTAGTGTATCTCTCTTGTTTGTTGAGATATTTTGTATCTATATTTTCGATACTTTTGGCATGTTGACAATCTCTCTTATGGGGGAGATATTCTAGTGAAGCCTAGTGTTATTTTGTCAGTGTTCGATTAGTTGATTTTGGGCAAACTCATACAGATTTGTGGTGTCACTCTACACATTCAGTAGTATGGGAGGGTGGGGTGTTGATACTACTTCTTTAGGTTTTTGGCCTTGCCTTGTTACCTTTGTTTTTCTTAGATCATGGCACTCCAATTTATTTGGATCTTGTGTCCTTTCCTTGTTGTTTTGGTTGTTCTTGGATCGTGGCACACCTATTTGTAGTAGTTGATCGATTATGTTTGGTATTTTTTTATTTTTCGACATCACTCCGTTGAAAGTCTCCTTATATGGAGCTATTCTGGTGAAGCCTAGTGTCAGTTGTTTTTGAGTTCTATGATCGAGCAGTGGATTCGGACCATAGTGCACACAAACTTCTTCAAAGACATTATCTGATTTTTTCGAGCCGAGCTTCTTGGGATGCCTGTTAGTGGTTTCTTACTCTCTTTACTTTGTTGTTACTGGTTTTGTGTACCTTCTGTTGTCCCTTTTTCCCGGTTATTGTATATGAGTACCTCATCAAGCCTAGTTTCCAGGGACTCTATTGTGGACATGCTACTTTTATTTTGGCCCCTAGCTTCACTTGAGGGGGGTGTTAGTGTAGGTATTTACCTTAGCTCATGTTCACCTAGGTACTTTTTTTACCTTTTTATATTTATCCTCACCCACTTATGTGTGTGGATATTTCTTTTAATTTATTTAAATATTAGGGGTATATTATCTAGTTGTTAGGTATATAGTTCTTTCCTTGATCTATGGTATTGACTAGATCCTTGATGTCTAGTTCTCTCCTAAATCTATGGTCTTGACTACTTCTTTCCTTGATTTATGACTTGATCTACAACCTCGACTGGTTCTTGGATTGTTATTCCTTGCCTATATATGCAACACCCATTCTCATTGTATTCATTGAGTTGAGTTCCATAATAATATATGATATTGTTGCTTCATTTGTTTGCAAAGGTTTATGTGAATTCATTCTGGAGAATTTCTTTCATCTTATTGATCATGGTGTTTGATTAGCATCTAAGTTGTCTCCTTGGTACGATCTAGTTATCATTCCTTTTAGTTTGCATGATTTAGAGATATATGGAAGAAGTTATTCGATTTGAAGTTCGTAGGTTAGGAGGACACACATGACATGTGGCATCCTTTGATTGGTTGCGAAGTGATTGTTTTATCGCCACATGTCACCTCTTGGTTTTTATGAATATCGAGGCCTTGGGTTACAATTTACAGTTTACAATACAAACTACAAACTCAGTAAAGTGGACAAAACCTATCGAGCCCTAGAACTCGACAAATTTCATTAGCTAATTAGTCGTTGGATGTTTCTCGTTGACTGTGTTGACCATGATCCCGCATCACATAGAACTCTCGATTGGTATGAGGTTCAAATTTTTTACCATAGTGGCCACTTTCTCTACCACCACTTTTCGGCTCAAGATTGAAGAGGGAGCAAAGGGCCTCAAATGTAAGGGTGGGGAGTCCAGGTGATGGTGTATGCTCGCATGAGCATGCAAAGTTGCAAGGAATCCTATGAGCTCGTGAAGGAAGGTAACGAGGCTCGGGGTAAGAGTTTCATGATTATAAGGGATGTTGAGATGCACGAGATGTCCAAGGACCAACCAAGTTAAGCAAAGGAGCTCAGGAGCAGGGATGCATGCATGCAACTTGTAATTGTGAAAGAGAAGGAAACTCCCCTAGAAAAAATTCTTGAGTTTCTTTGATGCGGGTACTTTTGCAAACACCCTAAAATGGTGTCGTGAAAGTTTGGGGATCTTCTCAGAGATTAAAATTGTGGAGTTTTCCCTTAATTTGAAGGGAATCACTTACAACCTACGAGGACTACTAAAACATAATGCCAAATCCCAAAAATGATTTAGGCAAGTTGTCAAAATAGCCCAGGGGGTTATTTTGGTCAACACCGGCAACCACATACTAAACTATCTTACAAAAATCACATGAAAAACTGTCAATGCCTAGATCTATTTATCATTAGTAAGACAAAGGAAGGAATTATAAAGCTTATCCAAAGAAAGAGGACTATCACAATGTTTTATATCTTGAGGAGATAACTTGCAAGAAACCACTTCCACATAGTGTTGCAGAGCATCTTGACTTTCCTGAGAAGGTTGTTTGAAAAACCAAGGTGTAATGATCTACAAAGGTATTGACAATATCTGGGAGGCTCGTGACATGATCATGAGCTCGATGAATAGCTTTGATTTTATCTTTGGAGAATTTAGCCCAAAGGTATTTGAAGAAGCTTTTAGAAGCTTTGTCTCCCACTTTAATCTAGTGAAGTTTGGCGTGGATCTGCATACCTCTCACCTTGTGATTTTTAATAACCTTAAGTTGGTGGTGGAGTTTGGCTACCCGAAGCTAGGTAGGGATGTCGAAAGATTGAGGTTCAAGAAGAGTAGAGGTTCTTTGAAACTCTTTAATCAATGTGCAAAATCCACCCTTTTTGAACTCGAAAATTTTATTTGCCAAAATGACAGAGAAACTTTACATTTAAGCCATCAAATTTATAATTTAATTAAAATTAAGCCGTATTTTTTTCATTGGAATTTATTAAATTAACATATGAAAAAGGGTCTACTTAAACATTGGACTTTCGTTACAAATATAAGATTCCAACATAAATAGGTCAATTTTCAATAACAACTACGAATAGATGAAAGGGTCCAAACGCTTCCCAAGAAAACAAATAAAAATATAAAAGATTTAACATTTTCACAGCCATGAATTTTTAAATAAGGATATTTGTTAAAAATATGTACAAACACTAAATAATCTTCAACAAACATTTCTGTGGACAAAGGTGTTGTCATGTTTCTCACATTAAGCCGCACGTCAGCTCACGATCAACTTAGTTCTATGGTTGCCGGTAACAAAAACAGACCATTCGGTACTAACATGAACAAATGGGAATTAAACGCCGGTCGCTCGTCTATTCATTCCACCTTATCGAACTCATGGAGCAGCTACTTTCACTCTCTCAGGGGCAAGGTGATTTCTCTGATGTAGAGAGCTTGTTTCGCAGTTTGAGCTCACGTTTATTTTCTTTTTCATCATCTGGGTGTGTGATTGGCACCAGACGAGGGTTGGGTTTGGAAAAGAAATTATTTGTTTGCAGGACTGTGAGAGAAGATCTGAATGGGTACTCATCTCAAGTATATTATAGATCGAATGTGAATGCAGAGGGAGTGCCATTTCAACGGGAAGCCCAAAAAACATAGCAACAGGAAGTCCACGAAAAATCATGGCCCTTTTTCCAGTTGCACTTGTAATTCTTTCAATATGAAGGATGTATGGTCATAGTTTTAGTCAACTTCTTGGATCCCACTGCCAAAAGTTAAATCATTTGCATATTTAGCTCCTTTGGAGGTAAAATGTATGTTATTTTAATGGTGGGGTTTGAGTGTTTGCCAGCCAGCCACCCAGATTTTAATCTCTCAAGTTCTTAATTCTAGTTAATTGTTTCGATCCCACTATCAATAGTTGGACCATTTGTATATTTAACACTTTTCCATGTAAATGTATGTTAATTTGAGGATGGTCATTAAGACTTAAATCATCTTTTGAGAATTGTTTCTTTGTATTTGTAAGAATGATATTGATTTTTCTATTCAACTGTTTTAAAAAAATTATTTTCAGTGGTAAAATATTAAAATGTAAGATCTAGAAAATTTATGTTATTTATTTATTATTATTTTATACTATAAATGTTTAAATTATGAACACTTTCAAGATTATCGGACATACAAACACACAAGAAAATCTACACTTGAATTGGTTGCCTAAGGCTTTAATCATTCAACACTAATTTATAAAATACAATGGATGAGAAAAAATACAAAAGGATAGTTCTAGATAGTTTATGCATCTAGATGGTTTGTGGAATAAAATATTGTTTGCAAAATATTTGGTTTTTTCGGACCATATTTATTGTTGGCACATGCTAGTGTTGATAAATGTATTCCAACACTCCCCATAAATAAATTCTTCTATGTTCACACAAACTTCGAAAAAAACTCCACCACACTTTATGGGTCCCTTTACCTCTATGGGTCTTATGCCTTTCCTTGACCCCTAATTTATCTCTAAATTTTACAAACTTTCTTTCACCCAATGCTTTGGTGAAAATATATGCACATTTGATCATCAATGTTTTTTTCTATTATGAGACAAGTTGAATCACATCATTTTGAATCAATTCTCTAACGATGTAGTGATGAAAAATCTTCACATGTTTAAATCTTGCATGATAGAAAAGATTATTTGCAAAGTGAATTGTACTTTTGTTGTCACAATATAGTATTGAAGGTTTATTTTGAGGAAAATGTAAATCACCAAGTATTCTCCTCAACCATCTGCTTCATAAGCAGTTGTACATGCTAAAGCATATTCTACATCTGTTGATGATAATGCAATTGTTGGTTGCTTTTTTCTAGACCATGAGATATGTAGTGCCCACTTCCCTTTGACACCTTTTGATACACGATCATGACACCGTTGACTATACCATGGACATTGTTATAGTTTTGATTTAGTATGATGATTAGATGTTAGGGCATGGATTATTACTTGATTTTGATTCATATATGATGCATGATAATTATTAGAGATATTTTATATATTGATGTTGATATACTTTTGACATGGTTACATTATAGATGTTATTCGGACATGTGATATTTGGATACTCTAAGTAGACCTAGAAAATAAAAATTGAATTAAAATTGATGATGATATAGTTGTTGATGAAATTTTAAGTGACACCATTGATTGACTTGATGATTTTTTTATTCACATATATATTGATGACTTTGGAAGTATATTATATTCATTTGGATGTTCATGCGGCCAAAAGGTGAAGGAGGTATTTTGTTTCGCAGGTTAAAATATCACAACACATATCGGGGATTGGAGACCAACCACATTGGAATTCTAGATGAATTCAACAAGCTCACCATGACAACTTGTTTTGTTTGTGTGCGGTTGTTTTGTTAGGGGTACCCATGGGGGGGGAACCACCTTTAAATGTGACCAAGGGTTATGTGTATTTATTTATTTGGTTCCTTTTTATTGATGTTGCATGTGTTTATTTTGTGGTGCTTTTACCCTTTCATTAATTATTATATGGTGTGTAAATTTTGTGAGTAATCATATTGTTAAAATAAATAAATAAAATATGTCATAAGAAGGTAATTAATGAGAGTTGTTGGCCATGATTTAAAGTGTTATAAGTAATGTGTAAGTGTTGTAAGAGATGTGTAAGTGATGTGTAAGTTAACTTTTGAGTGTGAAACACTCCACCTTCTTAGAAATTTGAAATTGTCCTTGGAGGCTGATTTTGGAGGCTTGTGGGACAAGTTAAACTTGTCCCATACCTCTTAAATTTATTTACCAACCATACCTATGGTTGGAGAGTTAAATTTAGCCCTTATTTATTCATTTTTGTAAGTCAAGTTGAATGTTTTTATTGCACTTTTCTTACATGCTTTTAATTTCAGTCCTTCTAGGTGTGGGCTTGTTTGCAGTGGAGTGTGTAAGTAAATCTGTCATTTATTCACCCACCTATTGATTATATATTGCAGAATGAATTTGACTTATGAGTTGGAGTTGAGGATGTGTGATGTGGCATCCCCCATGGATCCACCTCATCCTCTTCTCTTTCCTCTTCTATACATTTGAATTCCTTGCCTTGCTTTGGGTTGCTTCATTTTTGGAGACTTCATTCTTGGGTGAATTCTTTTTTTGTTTTGGGAGCTCTTTCTTTGAAGAAATTTTTTGGGAAGATTGTTGATGCTTGTGCTTGGCTTTTTGTATTGCTTGCATTGGGCTAAAGCTTGTTTTTGGAACTTGGAACAACTCCATCATGTGAGAGGTAGATTGACCCTTGAAATGCTCTTCTTGTATGACTATGAATGTTTGATATGTTTGTGGGCTGTTGGGTAGATGGCCTAGGAATGGTGTAGGAGAAGACAATGGGGTTTATTTTGTGGGAGGCACAAGTGTGTTTTAGGGATTTATAAGGGTGGAGAGAGTTAGGATTTGGGTTCCACCTTACAAAGAAATAGCTTGCATTTCTTTACTTGTTATGTGGTGCCATAAGAGGTTGGGGGCATAAGGAAATGCGAGGAATAAGGGGTACTTTGGGAGGCGTAAGGAATGTCGTGGTGTGATATAAACTATATTTTTGTGGTTTGTATTTCAGTGTGGTGATACCCATTTCCCCTTTTGGGAGGTATAAGAAGTATGCCCCATATTTTCTTGCTCCTTTGGATTGCTTGGTAAAGCCTTAGTATTGTTTGTCATGCTTTAATGTAATTATAAACTACATTATGTTTTGGGACTATGTTTTAATGTCAAAGTGTTGCTTCAGTGTTTGTGGAAGCCTGTTGTTGCCATGAGTTGGATCACATATTTCATTACATTATGGTTGGGGCTCGGGGGTAAATGAAGAAGGATGGCTTCTCCTCTTCATTGGATGTCTTGGTTGGGTGGAGAGTGTGGCCTTTCCCCTATTTTTTTGTGATCAAATTGGAAGAATGAGAAATATTCATATTGTTGTTCTAGAGCTGAGATAAAGACATTTTGACAATCCCTTGTTAAATGAAATATTATCAGTAGCCCCTTTCCCACTTGAAGTGGATGATATGTGTATTGATTATAATGGAAAGATACTTTGTATCGGCAATGAAAGTGGAAATTTGAAATGTAAAAGAGTTATACTACGTCTATTCTATTTTGGAAAGAATGTGAAAGAATGACACGTGTTTTGTATGTTGTATTTTGAAATCAAATGGAAAGGAGGTCTGTAAGAGTTTCATTTGAATTAATGAAAGTGTTTTCCTTGTTCATGTGATATTCTTCCATTGAAATCAGATTTAACATGTTCTATCAAATCCTTGTTTTGAAAAGAGAAAAAGTGAAACACGTGAGAAGAAAATGTAATATTCTCACCCTTTTAAATATGTGTGTGTGTGTGTGTGTGTGTGTGTGTGTGTGTGTGTGTGTGTGTGTGTGTGTGTGATTTTGGAAGGAATAAAAGAAGGATGTTACAAAATTGTCTTTTGGAATCAATAAATGATGTATCACCTTTCTCAAATTACATAGTGGCATTGAATCTGATCTTTTAAAATGTAATTGAAATCTCTTCCTTGAAAGAAAGAAATGTGTATTTAAAGGAAATGTAATACTCTATCCTTTGAAGTATGCAAAAATTGGAAATCGAGATGTATTATAGTTTTTTAATAGTTTTAATTAAATCATCAATGCATTAGATTAGGTTTAGAACACATTATAATACTTGGAAGAAGAAAATGGAAAATAGACCTTTTTAAATTTGAACTTACTGTCTTGTTTTTTCCAATTGACAATTATTTAATCCCAAATACTCGACCCAATCTGCAAAACCTAAAAATATTGAATAACAAATGAAACATTAATTTGGGAATAATAATATCTAAATTCATCTAGAAATTAACATTAAGGAAATTCTTATAAAACTTAGAAAATCGGGCTCAAATCGTTTTGAGTGTGCTTTGTCCGCAAAACCTGTAGATGTTCAAATTAAAATCACTCAAACAAATTGAATATTTAAATCTCTATTAAATACACCTAAGAACAATTTTACATGTCTATTTGACATGTTAAGAGAGGGACAAGAACAAATTTAACAAGTTAAAATTTACCAGTTGCATTGTAATACTTTGCAGGTCGTTTTTCTTAAATTGACCCCTTAACCTTTATCAAAATTTGAAATTAATGATGCATGAGTAAATAAGACATCGAGGGATTTCCAGAAAGTCCTTGTTTTCCCAAACCGAGCTCTCTATCAAAAGTTATGGTCTTCAAGTTTTCTTCCCTTTGTCAAAAAAATTGGAAAAATTTTCTTGGCGGAGCTTGTTTATGGCGTGCTGCTAAAGGATGGCGACACCACACTCTCACGACACCTGCACTGATGATGCGCCATAAACAACCAAGATGAAAATTGCGACATAAATTTTTTTTTATAAAAAAGGTTGTGCCCGTATACAGGCTCGAACCAAAACAGTCCCGATAATGCTTCGGGAGCGATGATGATTAATTAAATCTCATTCGTCGTCTCACAAAAGAAAAGGAGGATCGTCTTTCGAGTAAAATTGTCCAGGGTTTGATAATATCGCGATAACATTATTTCTGAAGGTTAATCCTAGAGTATGATATAATTTGTGTTGAAGTGAAAATACTAACCACTTAATTTTTATTTTTATTGTTGCTTTATTAATCAGATATATTACGTCATTTCTAACTTTAATACATTATAATATATATATACATATACTCATGTAACATGGAAGGAGTCACACTTTACGATCAGCATACCTTGGCACTAACCTATTTCATTGCATTTTATGATTTCCTATGTTTAAGCATTCACATTACCCTATTTAAGTCTAGTATGATTATTATATAAAAAAGAGATTTATTACATATCATACCATTATTAACTTATATAATATTTAATCCCTAGCTGCCCATCTAATTATACCCGTTTCCATTAATTGCGAGGCTAAGGTATTTCAAATCTATGTCAACACATTAAGGATGGGGCGGTGGGTGCCAACTATCACCTGTCCATCATTAAGATCTCCTGACCCTGCGTGCAGAATGTTCTCCTTGTTGGCTGCATATTTTCCTTGTTTTCATTTAATTCCCTCTGATTTGCAAATCCCAACTCCACACAGTTGGTCCGCTGTCCAAGGTTGTTCTGGCCGCGTGAAAGGGAGTCGGTGGAGTAAAGGCGAAGCTACAGGCGCAACAGCAGACGTGCTTCTTCTTTTCAACCATATTAGATGGTGTTGCCTTCAATTCTGCCCAGTCCGTGTCCTGGTATGAGAGCCAGTGTTGGCTTTGGAGGACAGTTAGAACCTTAACCAGAGTGTGGCTTGGGGAAGCAGTGTTGGAAGGTAACAATTTGCTGTTAGAGAGAAACCCATTCTGAAAGTTCGGTGCAGCGAAGGGTGTTCTTGCCAAAATCATGGCCACGGCAGGGAGGCGCCTCCATTCCTCTTGTTTCTGTCCTTTTGACTAATTTTGTTTATTATAGCGTATACTAAAGCCAGCGATAAAGCCAGCGGGACAGAGCAAGGACAGAGCAGGCGCTAAAGCCAGCAGGCTGTCAACTATGTTGTTATTAGTTCAGTATCGAATGCACCCTCAAGACTCGGGATTCCTTCCTTTTTTTTATTTCTTTTTATTTATATGCTGTCTCTGGCGCGTGAGGAGGCGAGTACCTCCACTTTCATTGGGTGCAGCAAGGTGAACGTGGCAGGATCGAGGGCAGCGGTCTGCACGGTAAGGCAGCCAGTCCGCAGTGGCTGCAACAAAGGAGACGTCTCTCTTTTTTTGTGATTTCTTTCTGTTATGCATTCTAGAGCGGGGCAGGGGCACAGGAAGCCTGGAGCAAACGCCACAAGTTTTTTTGTTTTGAAAGCTTTGTCAGAGGGTGGGAGAGATCCACGGCCCTGGCAGGTTGTCCAACTATGTTGTTATCTGTTTAGAATCGAATGCATCCCCAATTTCAGGTTTCTCCTTTGCAATCATCGAACATACAACATTACCGATAGCAACCGCAGTTACTGAGCTGGTCTGCTCACCAAGACGTATCTGCTCTCCAAAATGACCGTCTTGGTTCTTTGATAAGCACTTCTGGTATTCATTTGAGTCTTCCCATACAGTATGATTAGAGGAAATCTTCCACGTATCTGAACCAGAATCTAACTATAAATGATATGTTAATTTCACCTCACCTTGCTGAACAATATAAAATGCGGAAAGGTTTTCATACTGCAAGAGGAAAGCAAGAGGAAAGAAAGAATTTCTATATTTGGCATAATCTCCAAATTTACTTTTAAAACGGAGACATGTATCTTGACAAGTTGCCAACAAGGCAGGCAGCTAAAAAATGGCACTGAATTTCTTATTCAAGCTGCCTTGAGACTTGGAAGATTTCAGTAGCTTAAGCAAATTATATTACCTTTTGACCATGTGAATCAAGATACGGCATTCCAGATTACAAAATTTCATTTTCTTTCAAATTATGTGGTCCTAGTTGTTAACATCAAAACGTAAGTTACATGAAAAAGGGAAATGGGGACAATTTTAGAATGTGACCCTCCATAGCGTAAGGGAAGGTCTTTAACAAAATCTTGTATGGGTTAAATAAAGCAGAAAATTGCCTGGAAACGTTTAAATTCAGACTAAGATCAGACTCCTGTTTAGTTATAAGTGCTTTTGGCACTCTCCAATCCATAATCTTAGTTATTTAAGTCCCCACTTAGACCAGCAGCAGCAAAGGTTATATTTATGCACCCAGTTAAGATCTCTTTCTACATATTTTAATAGGGACATTTGTATGGAATTTCAGGTGAGTTTGATCTCCCTTTACAATTTTGCAAATATATTTACAATGGTATCTTAAATGAAGAAGCATAATAGAGCTAGAGCCTAGATGATTTCATGGTTATATTTGAAGGCTATTTAAAAACTTAAGTTCTTTCTCCAATAATACAAGAAGGGGAATTACACTAACATTCCACTTTTCAATACATCTTCTTTTAAACAACAAAATGAGATCTAACATACATATTCTTTTGTAATTTCTTTCCAACATTCCACAAGAATTCAACAACATTTCCAATGAATTTTTAGAGTAAGAAAACTAACATCTCAATACAACTTTCCTTCAATATTTTGTTACAACACTTTCTATTTCATGTGGAAATAATTTTGCAATAATGGAAGCTAGAGAAAACAAGGCAATATTACATCTCTTTCTCCACTCAAGGTGGGTAATTACATGATGTTTTAACATTGTCAACAACAAGGTTCTTGTGCTCCCAAGTGTTCTTCATCCATGCTCCAAGTTCCAAGTAGTTCAAATCACAACCAAGATAGGGGGAGAGGCAACACTCTCCTCCCAACCAAAACTCAATGGAGAAGAGAAGCAATCTCCTCCATTGACCCCCGAGCCCCAAACACAACACAATGAAGGATGGTCTCCAACTCAAGGCAACAATACTTGCTTCCACAATACAAGTTTCATTCACAACATTCAAGGTAAAAGAGAAAACAACAAGGAAACACAAATAACACAATACTTTGCACAAAAGGCTTTCATCCAAGCCAACAAGAGAAGGAACTATGGGAATGTTTTCCTTATGCCTCCCAATTGAGATGAGATGCCCATCCAAAACCCTCCACAATAAAACACAAGCCCCTATGACTCTTATGCCTCCCTCAAGTACCCCCTTTTCCTCCCATACTCTTATGCCTCCCTCCTCTTATGGCTCCCTCAAAGACAAGGTAGAATGTAAACATTCTTACCCAAGATGGGCATCCCTCTCAAACTCCTCTCCACAAAATCCTAATCTACTCTTATGCCTCCCTCATGAGTATTCCCATAGACCTCTCCTATACTACACAATAAGCATTGTATCCATTTTCATACACCAAAGTAAACATGCATTTTTCACAATTTTAGCATAGAAGCAACAATAATATGAAAGCAAAACAAAGGAGAGGGTCTCCTACCTCTCCATTGGAGAAGCCTAAACCAAGAAATTTGTCCAAGCTCCTTCCCAAATCAATCCAAGCATGCAAGTCCAAGCACTCCCTTTTTTTTTTTATCTTATCTCCCAATTCTTCTCTCTCCCAAAAATAACAAAGAGAACTCTTCCACCAAAACAAAAAACAAAACTCCAACCCCCTCAACAAGGGAGGAAAATTCTATAAATAGACAAGAGGAAGAGTGAGGGTGATGTGGCTCCATGTAGGATGCCACATCACACATCCTCAAACCACCTCCCAAAGTCAACTCAAATCCCAAAACACCATAAATGGGTGGTTGGGTTGAATGACAACTCACTTCCACATCCATCCCTTCCCCATGTGTCCTAAGGCACAAATAAATGCAAAATGAAGAAAAGAGCACTCCAAAGTCATATTTCCCTTCCCAAAACAATAAATAATCCCCTTTTTGGATTCCCAACCCATAGATATGGTTGGTAAGGGGTTTTGGGAAGTGTGGGACAAGTTTAACTTGTCCCACAAGTCCCCCAAAATTGCCCTCAATCTCAAATTCGAGATTCAAAGAGTTTGGAGTGGTCAACACTCAAAACCAAGCATTCAATACATGAGGAAACACAAGGCTCAAGGAGCCAACCATCAAAATTTATTACACCCACTTGACTTCCCTCCAAAACTTAAAAAATTAAAACAAGATATTACATTAATCTAAACACACTTAGCAAAGCAATTTTAAAAAGGAACATCACAAATAAAATCACCTACTAAAATAAGTTAAACAAGTAATCAAAATTCTTACCCCCTTGGTCACATTAGAAAATTTCCCCCTCATGGAAATTTTCTTAACACATAAAAGAATAAGGGTAACACAAAACAATTCACTAGTTGCCTTGACGACCAAATGTTGTAACCACCCGACATCCTCGTTGTGTTTGGTTCCCAATCCCCTTTAGGTTGTGATCATGTTGTGTTTCCTGCAAAATACGATTACCTCCCTCGGCCTCTACAACGGCCATGTTAAAATGTCCAAAATAGTCATATGCATGAAATTTATTAACATCTATACGTAATCAAATCAATCATTATTTCTAGGTCTAAATCACAACTTAATTATGCATTTCATCATTATCCAAAATTGCAAATAATGTAAATTCAACAACTACATATCTACTTCATGGCGAAGAAATCCAATGTTAGAACACATGTAATATATCCATATAAAACTAATATCGGTATCCAATAGTCCATCCATGAGTCAGTTAGATCATTAAAACAAAATCCAATCCTAATCCAAATGCATCTAGTCACAAAACATCATGCTAATCAACATAAGTATAAGTCATGTCCTCGTATCTAAAGTCCGCATAATTCAAAATGATAATCAACTAAGTGTCGTAAGAAGTGGGCATTACACTTCACGGGCCCACATTTTTTCTTAGAGCTTCAGAAAACTTTTGGGAAAATTTTTTAAATTTTCCCACTACCCCAACCAATCAGAGGCTGCCATGTGGCACCACAAGGTGTTGGCAAAGGGGTGGCTCACTTTTTAACTTAGTGCTTCAGAAAATTTTTGGGAATGTCTTTCAAATTTTCCCCAACGCCCGCCAACCCACGGCCAATCAGGAGCTGCCATGTGGCGTCGTAAGGCTTCGGCGGAGGAGTGGATTCCTTTTTTCCTTTGGCATTTAAAAAAATTGGGAAATTTTTTAAAATTTTGCCCACCGATCCGCAGCCAATCAAGAGCTGCCACATGGCATCACGAGGCGTTGGCGGAGGCGCAAGTGAATGTGATCCTTTTTGCCCTTCGGAGCGTTAAAATAATTTTCTCCTCACCACACCTTCCCTGCATTGGCTTGGAGAAGCCACGTGTCCCTTGCAGACTTGTGGGAGCATAGGTGCAAAGTTGGCTTTTCACCCCGCGAATTTTTAAAATGTCTCCCACCGCCTCGCTCTCCTCGCCTTGACTTGGGAGGCGCCACGTGTCCCTAGTGGACTTGCAGACCTCACGGGTGCATCGGCGCAAAGTCTTTTTTTTCCCTGCGTGGGAAAATTTCCAAAAAGTCCCCCGCCACCCCGCAGACCCGCCCTTGGGGCAAATTTTCTTCCCTGGCCCCACAGCCCCGCCCTTGGGGAAAATTTTCACCCCAAGGCCCGTCGGCCCATAACTTGGAAAATATGAGGAGTTAGAGGACTTCTTTATATCATTGGAAAGGTGAAGAAATTTCCTATCCAATGGGAATGATTTAAGGAAATTTGAATGTGTTAATTTTGAGAAAAACCAAGTTTAATCTTTAAGTCTGTTAGAGAATGGGTATGGTGAAGAATTACCCTCTAACCCTAATTGAACCCTCTAACCCTAAATTTTTAAACTTTTGACCTCTAATAATTGTTAATAAAGGAAAAGTATGTTCTAGTGAATTTAGAATTGTTTTGAAACTTGTTAGTGATAGTTGTTGCCTTTGTTGTTAACCTAGTTGTAAACTCTTTTAAAAAAAAAAAATTGTTCCATAATTTTCCTAACTAATCCTAGGTTGTTCTTGGGTCTCAAGTGGGTTGTTTTTAGTGGGCGTTACACTTGGTATCAAAGCCATGGGTTCAAAATCTTGGACCTTTGGGCACACTATAAAAACTTGAGAAATGAACTATAAACCTAGTACACCTTTAAATCTATAAAACAACCTTGTTTGAAAATTGAGAAAAAAAAAAATACATGTGAAGAAATATTACATTACTCTTTCATTTGAACTACTGAATTAAAATCATAATAAAATAACAAATTTTTTGAGTTGTTGTGCTTACTTAGTGGCATTTTTTTAAACCGAGTAACTAAGAATTTAAATTAAATTGATGTTTGTGAACTTCTAGTGTAGTGGAAACTTGGTTCCCCTTTGAAATGGTGTTATTTTTACAAGTCCTATATCTTGATTTAATTGTATGATGCGTTAAGCCCTTTTGAGAACCTTCCTTATTAAATTTTTTGGAATGATAAGTTGTATGGTGTGATTCTTGTGGTTGGACAATAGTGGTTGTGTTTTGGGTCGGGAAGAGTTAATTAGAATCATTTAGAGCTTCCTTCCTTCAGTGGTTAGGAAAGTGGGTCTAGTTGTCAATTTTCCATTTCGTTACTCGTATGGGAGAGTGGACATTAATTCTAGGTGTCATTTAGGACCCAATCCTGCGTATGTGTCCTGGAACTAACCTCGAGGCAGAGTACCCCTATTAGAGGCCATGAAGGGTTGCGAAGTGAATGTGGTGTTAACTTTTTTGTTTTACATTCATAATATTGTGTTATTTTATCAAGGACCAATCTTATTTTATGATTGATTTGAGAAGCTCCAAGGCTCTTTTATTTATTTCATTTTTTGCGATAATTTTCAGACTTTACAATACGGCTACTTAGCCACTTCCCTTGATTGTCATTCTTAGATTTTATATTGATTGGTGACTCAGAGCTCATTATGTTGTTGGCTACTTAGCTAAACATTACGTGGTTTCCTTCTTGCATGATGATGAGTTGGTTATATGCTTTTGTATTGTGACATTTCATCATATGGGGGTACACCCAGGTGTCTTGAATGTCCTCTTAGGTGCTTAAAGTTATGCCTTGGTTTTGGATGCACAAACCTTGAGGGTGTCTAGGATCTTAGAGTGAATTTTTCATTGCTCAACCTTTCTAGATAGAGAGCTCATTGTGTTGAGTGTTCTAGTTGGCAATCTGTTAGTGGTGGTGGTGATTCTCTTACAATCTGGTAAGAGCTTGAACCTCGTCGGAGTAGAGGTGTTTAATTGTGGGTTGATGAATTATGTTAGGATCGGATTGCTTTTGGCTGGCTCTGGATGTTAGTAGAAAAGTGTGTGTCTGGTAGTGGCTTCTTTTCGATGGCATGCTAAGTTTTATCAAGATTTTCTTATTTCATTATATAAAGTAGTGACTTGAGGATTGTATGCATCTTGATAATTATGGTTAGAATTAATCACATTCGAGTATTGTGTGTGTAAATTAAGTGTGTTTGGTTTCCCTCTTGACCTATAAATAAATCTACCCTTTCCTTAAATTTTTTTAGTTACTATGAATAACACTCTATGACCTATTAATTTTAAATTACGTGGAGACACTTATGGATGCCTTGAGTCTTTTGGACCATGCCACTAGTGATGTTAGTCTAATTAGACATTGATGAATTAATCTCAATGGTATCTTATAATGGGATTCTTCTTGCGAAACTGTAACACTTGGTTGTAAAGCTATATTGAATAGATAGCTGATTAGTTGCTTACAATTGGTGCTTTCTAGTGAGTATGTGGTGTTTTTATAGTTAAAATATTTCCTGGTCATTTTGATTGCTTGGTTGGTGGTATCCTGTGGTAATATGGGTGTAGATTTGAAAACTTTCCTTGTCTTATCATGTGAGTAAAAATGTTTTCGCCAAAACAACAAACATTGTTAAACCCTAGTAGATTAAGTAAAAGTAATTATGCTTCCTTAATGGGTCTTCCTTGTTACTTCCTTTGAGAACTTGTAGAAACCCACTAGGAATGTTTTATGATACTTGTAATTAGTGGAAAACTCTCGAAATATTGTTGTGATCCATGTTGGTTTATTGTTTCCTAGTTCTTACAAATTAATAATGTGTTTTCTATGTTGAATGTCCCTTGTTTCCTTAGAATTAAAAATGTGGTGTGTTGATTTACCTCTCTCTCCCATAAACGTAATAGTGTGATATGTTTACCATTCCTTCCCATTGAATTTTGTTGACAAATTGACTCACCCAAACATCATAAAACTATAATTGAGAAGATTTGGCCTTGTAGATTAATAAATAAACTAGAACATAGAAAGAGAAAATGGTCCTTGCTTTAACCTTGGTAGATTAATAGAAGAAATAAAAACCATGTAGAAGAACAGAAAGGGAAAAAAATTCCATCTACCTCCCTAGAAGTAAAATAAATACTTTTTCTCTTTTTTTTACGCTTTACTGAATGGTGAGATATCATGCCCCTTAGTGGTCCTTATAACACAAACTTGTGATGTCATAATAGGAGGAAGTTTAATTAAGAAAACGCGTAAAGGAATGTGCTTAGCAAACAAAACTACAACTTTTGACTTAATGACTTGATTTATAAATAAGTAAGATTTATGTGTATTGAGTACAATGTATAGCTAAACCTATAGTTCATCACCTACCCCGGAATTGTGAAGCACCTAGTGGATAGTAGTGTGTTATAGTTGCTTAGTACCTTCTTGTTCACAGAGAGGTATGTGACTTTCTTTGTGGGATTTTTGGGTCATCATACCTGTTACCAAAATATTGTTCATAATGTGAATACTTAGGAGTGGTTTGGGTTATTTGGTAGGAATAATTTTTAATAGTTATAAAATAATATATGAGTATGCACAATTAATTGTCATGCACAACTCATAGAGATAGAAATGTGTGAGAATATCTTGGGATTGAGAGTAAGACTAGGGAATAAAGGAGAGATATGGGGATAAAATGATAAGACTTGACTCCATGATTTTAGGAGCAAGAAATTGTATAAAATGCCCTCTCATATTCAATAGAAATTGCTCCATTCTATTTACATTTGGTTTCTATCTTCTGTAGTTTTCATTTCATGTGTTGATTTTAATTAATTATTGCTTAATTTATTTATGCAAATCTAGAGATTTATCATCATCTGGTATCAGAGCAGGTTAGGAAGATTTATGAGAGTGATTGTAGGACAAAACCGCAGCCTCAAGGATGTAGATCTAAGAGTTTTAAAGCTTCCATCGCCATTTTTGGATTTTGATCTTTAAAAAATCACTAGTAATTTGTGTTTTTCTTAAAAACCCAGATTCATAATTTTTGAAATTTTTGGGTTTGTTTATTTATATTAGCAAAAAAAAATTCAAAATATTACAGAAACCCATTTCATATTTTAAGATAAATGTGGAAACAATTCTACTTTTCTAATTATTTTGTAAAAAAATAGTGAGTGATTTCCAACAATAAAACTCTGATATGCTTTATTATTTTGGTTAAATATAAAGTTGGTTACTATTGTAAGGGTGCATTATCAGGTTGAACCGACACCCAATATAATTTTAAAATGATCCTCAAAGACAAATTTGGTTGAGTTAGCAACATCACGATGGAGGATGGAGGCATGGAGGATGGAGGAAAATTGGCATCTCTTGTTAGTCACCAACAAAGAGATTGCATCATGGTATTGGTGACCTTTTTTTTGTGGTGTATTTACTTTATGTTGTAATAATGAACAGAAGTAACATTCATGTTTAAAGCTCCTGCATGAGCATAATTTCTGTTTTGTAATCCCTCTAAGTTAGAAACAATGATGTGAGAAAAATAATGTACGTTGCTATGTAGTGGTTGGTTCCACTAGAAAACCATTTTCTGAGTTGGATGTTCTCTTTGAAAACCTCATATTAGTTGAGTTGTTGGTACTCATTGAAAACCTTCATTTCTTTGTAGATCATGAGCAGGTACTGGAGATAGCTTTCCCCATGTTCACACTAAGGGGGTGACTTTTACTAAAATATTGTTCATAGTGTGAATACGTAGGAGTGGTTTGGGTTATTTGGTAGTAATACTTTTTAATAGTTATAAAATAATATATGAGTGTGCACAATTAGTTGTCATGCACAACTCATAGAGATAGAAATGTGTGAGAATATATTGGGATTGAGAGTAAGACTAGGGAATAAAGGAGAGATATGTGGATAAAATGATAAGACTTGACTCCATGATTTTAGGAGCAAGCAATTGTATAAAATGTCCTCTCATATTCAATATAAATTTTCTATTTTATTTGCATTTGGTTTCTATCTTCTGTAGTTTTCATTTCATATGTTGATTTTAATTAATTATTACTTAATTTATTCATACAAATCTAGAGATTTATCATCAATACCCTTATCGTCCCATAGCTCGATGAGTATGAGTTGTGGCCTTTTTGGTTTGAGACTTATCTCTTGTTTAAGCAACCTCTTTGCATGTTTTCTGTCCTTGGAGACCTAAGTTATTGTAATTTTAAGCCAACATATGTTAAGGATATAAAATAACTTTGGGAAGTCTTCTTTCTTCTTGTTCTTCTCCCTACGGACCTTGATTGATCTTTGGTGTTATGATTTATGCTTGTGCTTTCTTTGTGGTTATTCTGAGCTTAATCAAGAAATAAGATAAATGAATCCCATTGTGTTATTGTGAATGCTACTTCTTGTATTGATATGTTAGTTGTTAGGGAGATATATAAATTTTTCTTTTGCTAAATGGTTGGCGTCTCTAGATTTGGTTGGTATGGTGTGTTTGATTCTTAAAACAAAAGTGTAAAAAAATCAGACTATAGGAAACCTTGTGGTCATGTAATTTCTTAATATTACCATGAAAAGTTAATTGTACCCTCTCAAGTTATAGAAGTGTTTTCCATGAATAGTTCCTTGATTGTAAATGATTGCTGATTTAGGTGTCCTTCCTTGTTGATTAACCTCATCTTGTGTGACCTCAAATTTTGGGAACTTGAGTAAACATGTCTCTCATACAAAATTGTGGCCTTGGTTGATTCTGCTAGCCTTGCCTAAACAACGAATTATGAAAACATAATTTAACCCTAGTGAAAACCTTAATTTTGGTTACTTTAGTATGTTGTATTCCTTGGGAAACTATGTGGTCTTTCTCAACTCATGGAATTATCCTTATTATTCCTCTACTTGGTGGTTACTCTTAAGACTCTTTTGAACTCTTCATGTTATATTGCTATGTGTTGTATCTTGGTTGATAGCGTAAAGTTGCTCTTTAGATTTAAATGTCATAGCCTTGCATGCAGAAAGTTTAGAACTCATCCCTTACAATCTCCCTTTTTCTTGTTGAATTGCATTGGAAAAAACTTGGGATTCTTGGACCCACACTTGTTTGAAGCAAGACATTCCATAATGGGAGTGATCCTTTTTTGTTGCATTTGTTCCTATCTTCTCTTTCTTGTGACTTCTAGGAGGAAGTCGAGTCTAAGGGGAGGGGATGTAGTGCCCACTTCCCTTTGACACCTTTGATACTAATCATGACACTGTTGACTATACCATGGACATTGTTATAGTTTTGATTTAGTATGATGATTAGATGTTAGAGCATGGATTATTACTGACTCTGATTCATATATGATGCATGATGATTATTAGAGATATTTTATATATTGATGTTGATATACTTTCTAACATGGTTACATTATAGATTTTGTTCGGACATGTGATATTTGGATATTTTGAGTAGACCTAGAAAATGAAAATTGAATTAAAATTGATGATGATATAGTTGTTGATGAAATTTTAAGTGACACTGTTGATTGGATTGATGATTGTTTTGATTCACATATATATTAATGACTTTGGAAGTATATTATATTCATTTGGATGTTTTTATGCACCCACGAGCCCGAAGGAGGTATTTGTGTTTTGCATGTTAAAATATCACAACACACATCGGGGATTGAGACCAACCACATTGGAATTCTAGATGAATTCAACAAGGTCACCATGGAAACTTGTTTTGTTTGTGTGGTTGTTTTGTTAGGGGTACCCATGGGGGGAATAACCTTTAAATGTGACCAAGGGTTATGTTTATTTATTTATTTGGTTCCTTTTTATTGATGTTGCATGTGTTTATTTTGTGGTAGTTTACCCTTTCATTAATTATCATATGGTGTGTAAATTTTGTGAGTAATCATATTGTTAAAATAAATAAATCAAATATGTCATAAGCAGGTAATTAATGAGAGTTGTTGGCCATGATTTAAAGTGTTATTAGTAATGTGTAAATGTGTAAGTGTTGTAAGAGATGTGTAAGTGATGTGTAAGTTAACGTTTGAGTGTGAAACACTCCACCTTCTTGGAAATTCGAAATTGTCCTTGGAGGCTGATTTAGGAGGCTTGTGGAACAAGTTAAACTTGTCTCATACCTCTTAAATTTATTTACCAACCATACCTATGGTTGGAGAGTTAAATTTAGCTCTTCTTTATTCATTTTTGTAAGTCAAGTTGAATGTTTTTATTACACTTTTCTTACATGCTTTTAATTTCAGTCCTTTGGGGTGTGGGCTTGTTTTGGAGTGTGTAAGTAAACTATCATTTATTCACCCACCTATTGATTATGCATTGGAGAATGAAGTTGACTTATGAGTTGGAGTTGAGGATGTGTGATGTGGCATCCCACATGGATCCACCTCATCCTCTTCTCTTTCTTCTTTTATACATTCGAATTCCTTGCCTTGTTTTGGGTTGCTTCATTTTTGGAGACTTCATTCTTGGGTGAATTCTTTTGTTGTTTTGGGAGATCTTGCTTTGAAGAAGTTTTTGGGAAGATTGTTGCATGCTTGTGCTTGGTTGTTTTGGATTGCTTGCATTGGGATAAAGCTTGTTATTTTAGAACTTGGAACAACTCCATCATGGAGAGGTAGGAGCTTGACTCTTGAAATGCTCTTCTTATATGAATGTGAATGTTAATGTATGAATGTTTGATATGTTTGTGGGTTGTTGGGTAGATGGCCTAGGAATGGTGTAGGAGAAGACTATGGGGTTTATTTTGTGGAAGGCACAAGTGTGTTTTAGGGAGGTATAAGGGTGGAGGAGTTGGGATTTGGGTTCCACCTTACAAAGAAATAGCTTGCATTTATTTACTTGTTATGGGGTGCCATAAGAGGTTGAGGAGGCATAAGGAAATGTGAGGAATAAGGGATACTTTGGGGAGGCATAAGGAATGTCAAGGCTGTGATATACTATATTTTGGTGGTTTGTATTTCAGGTGGTGATACACATTTCCCCTTTTGGGAGGTATAAGAAGCATCCCCCATAGTTTCTTTCTCCTTTGGCTTGCTTCGTAAAGCCTTAGTATTGTTTGTCATGATTTAATGTAGTTGTAAACTACATTCTATTTTGGGACTGTGTTTTATTGTGAAAGTGTTGTTTGTGTGTTTGTGGAAGCCTATTGTTGCCATGAGTTGGATCACATCTTTCATCACATTGTGGTTGGGGCTCGGGGGAAAATTAAGAAGGATGGATTCTCCTCTTCATTGGATGTCTTGGTTGGGTGGAGAGTGTTGCCTTTCCCCTACTTTTTTGTGATCAAATTGGAAGAATGAGAAATCTGCATGTTGTTGTTTTGGAGCTGAGATAAAGATAGTTTGAAAATCCCTTGTGAAATGAAATATTGTTGTAGCCCTTTTCCCACTTGAAGTGGATGATCTATGTATTCATTATAATGGAAAGATACTTTGTATCGGCAATGAAAGTGGAAATTTGAAATGTAAAAGAGTTATACTTATATATTCTGTTTTGGAAAGAATGTGAAAGAATGACACGTGTTTTGTATGTTGTATTTTGAAATCAAATGGAAAGGAGGTTGTAAAATTTTCAATTGAATTAATGGAAGTGTTTGCCTTGGTCATGTGATATTCTTCCATTGGAAATCTGTATTTAACATGTTCTATGAAATCCCTATTTGGAAAAGAGGAAAAGTGATACACGTGAGAAGAAAATGTAATATTCTGCCCTGTTTTTATATATATGATTTTGGAAGGAATAAAAGAAGGATGTTACAAAGTTGTATTTTGGAATCAATAAATGATGTATCACCTTTCTCAATTTACACAGTGGCATTGAATCTGATCTTTTAAATGTAATTGAAATCTCTATTTGAAAGAAAGAAATGCGTATAAAGGAAATGTAATACTCTATCCTTTGAAATATGTAAAAATTGGAAATCAGAGATGTCTAATTTTTTTGAATAATTTGAATTAAATCAACTAAATGATTTAGATTAGGTTTGGAACACATTATAATACTTGGAAGAAGAAAATGGCAAATAGACCTTTTTAAAATTTGAACTGTCTTATGTTTTTCAATTGACAATTATTTAATCCCAAATACTCAGACTGAATATGAAACAAAGGAATAATAAATGAAACATTAATTTGGGCATAGTAAGATCTAACCTAATTCATCTAGACATTAACAATTAAGGAAATTCTTATAAAACTTAGCAAAATCGGGCTCAAACCGTTTTGCAGTCGTGTTGTTGTCCAGAAATGTAAATGTTCAAATTGAAAATCAATCAGACAAATTGAATCTTGAAATATCTCTTAAATACACCTAAGAACAATTTTCCATGTCTATTTGACATGTTGAGAGAGGGACAAGAACAAATTTAACAAATTTAACAAGTTAAAATTTACCAGTTTGCACTGTAAAATCCTGTAAGTCATTTTCTTAAAATTGACCCCTTAAAATTTATCAAAATCTAAAATTAATGATCCTTGAGTAAAGAGGACGTCGAGAGATTTCCACAAAGTCCTTGTTTTCCCAAAACCAAGCTCTTTATCAAAAGTTATGGCCTTCTGAAGTTTTTCTTCCTTGGCGTAAAAAAATTGGGAAAAATTTCCTTGGTGGGCCCGAATTTTTCCCTTAGAGCTTCAAAAAAAAATTGGAAAATTTTCCAAATTTTCCCCACTAGCCCACAACCAATCATAGGCTACCACGTGGCACCATGAGGTGTTGGGGGCGGATCAGAGGGCTTAAGAAAAACTTGGGATCTTTCTAATTTTCCTTCACTTAGCCAATAAGGAGCTTAAGAAAAAAGGCTTGGGAAAATCTTTTTGCCTTTGGCAAAAAAAAATTGGAATTTTTTTCAAATTTTCCCCACTTGACGACCCTGACCACTCAGGAGCTGCCACGTTGCATCATGAGGCATCGACGGAGACACTATGTGATCCTTTTTTCCCTTTGTGGAATTAAACTAATTTTCTCTCTGCCACCCCGCAAACTCGCCCTTGGGGTAAATTTTCTTCCCTGCCCCGTAGGCCTGCCCTTGGGAAAAATTTCACCCCAAGGCCCGTCGGCCCATAACTTGGAAAATATGAGTAGTTAGAAGGAATTATTTATATCACTGGAAAGGTGAATAAATTTTCTATCCAATGGGAATGATTTAGGGAAATTTTGAATTCATTAATTTTGAGAAAAACTAGGTTGAATCTTTAATCCTGTTAGAGAATGGGTATGGTGAGGAATTACCCTCTGACCCTAATTGAACCCTCTAACCTTAAATTTTTGGACCTTATGACCTCTAATAATTGTTAATAAATGAAAAGTATGTTCTAGTGAATTTAGAATTATTTTGGAACTTATTAGTGATAGATGTTGCCTTGTAACCTAGTTGTAGACTCTTTTAAACAAAAAAAATTATTCCATAATTTTCCTAACTAATCCTAGGTTGTTCTTGGGTTTCAAGTGGGTTTTTTTAGCGGGCGTTACAAGATAGCACCAGATCTAATGTTTAACACAAAAACTATAGTAGATTTGTGATCATCTATACATCTAGCCCAATCAAAATCTGTAAAACCTATCAAAGATATATAACCACCTACAAAATACTCAATTCCAAAATTTTGAGTTCCTTTTACATATCTCAAAATTCTTATAGTTGTTTTTCAATGACGAATTTTGGGAGATGACATAAACCTTGAAACTAGAATAACTGCATAAGCAATGTTAGGCCTAGTTATTGTCAGATAAATAAGACTTCCCATTAACTATTTGAATAGTGTGTCATCTACATATTTTGAGTCATCCTTTGTTGATAATTTAATCCCCACTTCAACAGGAGATGTAATAGCAGCTTTACAATTTTCCATTTTAAATTTTACCAAAAATCATGTGCATATTTAGATTGAGAGAGTAATATCTTGTAATCTTTCTACCATACTTGTATTCCAAGATAATAATGAAGCAATCATAAATCATTCATCTCAAACTTTTCCCTTAATAGTTTCTTTGTTCCATAAATTAACATGTCAAGATTACTTGTAATTATTATGTCATCCACATAAAGAACCACATTTGTTATTCCAACATCACTTTTTTCACATAAAGATTAGGGTCAAAGGGAATTTTTTAAAAACCTTCATGTGCTCTTGTGATTCTATAAAATTTGAATTTTATTATGAATCTAAGAGTACAACAATATAATAAATGGAATATACTGAAATATAAATGCTAAATGGTTTATTTGAATATTTTAAATGAAATAAAATGGAAGAGTAAATGTACTTACCTGATTTGGACTTACCTCATAGTGATCTGAGACCAAGAAAAGTGATAAAATGGCAGAACAAAGTGTCACAATGAATCTTAGAAATTAGTAGTAGGAAGATCTATTCGACAAGGGCACTGGGAAGGATAAGGGTGTCAGGGTGCTTTGGACTTAAATATGGGCTCCCTTGTCAGTAGAATAGCTTGGAACCTAATCTGATATGGTCACTAGGTCTTCACAATACTTCACCTTTGGTAAGGTGAATTTCGAACTATTCTTATCCGATTTTTCCCTCAAGAAAAATTGGACAAACATGAACTTGCACACTGAGAAATTGGAGGGATCATTCAGCCATGGGAGCTCACATTTTGATTTTGGTGGTCAAGTTATAGGAGGGATCGAGAATGGAAATGATGTTGGAGGCAAGAAATTGAAGGAGGCTCGAGTCGAGATAAGAGAAAAATGGGGGCCCCAAAGTTCAAGTTTCGACAGACAAACAAGGCAAAAAAAAAAAATCAAAAGGCCCGAAGCTCCAAATCCCAAAAGTCTAAAATTTTGGATTTCAAGGTTTAGAGGTCTCGGTAGGGTCGAGCAATGAATAATGACATATAGAGGAGGGTCAAAGGTCTGAAATTCATACTTAAGAGTTTTAGAGTTTTGGAAGTTTCATGTTCCTCGATGGATAAGAAAACCCGAAACCCTAAAATCAAAAAACCCCAAAAAGGCAAAGGTCTGAAACCCAAAATCCAAATTTCAGACTTTGAGTTTTGGAATTTAGTAAAAAATTATTCAAGCGATGAACAGTGTCACATGACATGGTTTCGAAGTCCGAACTCCGAAGTTTGAATTTTAGACTTCGGAGGTTCGGCATTTCGGAACTCCCAAGCCAACTTGAGTGATGAATAGTAACCTAAACTTTGAAATCAAAATGTTTAAAGTTTTGAATCTTAAAATTCCAAAATTTTGGAGTTCAGAGGTTATGATGCAAGTTTAGAGTCTGAAAAAATAGAGCCAACCACTCTCATTTATTACAGTATGGCACCCTCGTCTTCATATGCCCATAATGTTTCACCGAGAGCTCATATTTGCACAAAATCACAATTTTTGGAAAGCTCTCAGTTTCCTCTACAAAATGATGATTGGTTTTCTTATTTTTAGTAAGGATAAGTATTTAAAAATGAAGAAATATAGTCCGCCATTTTAGAGGATGTTTCAAGTTTCTCACCTACCCAAATGATGAGGTATGGGTTTCCTTTCTTCTCCAACAAGGTAAAGTACAAGGAGGCATGGGTTTTGCAGTGGCATCCATCATTGTTGTAGGTGATTTTAATGCATTTTTGGGTAGTTAAAGCAATATTTCGAATCCCTTCTCTCTCCTTTTCTCTCATTCTTCCTATATAATGTAAGGTAGGACTCATTTCAAAAGGTTGGAAAAATTGTATATGCCCTCCCTTCTTTCTTATCTGTAAGAGATTTGTGGAGATTTCAAACCTCCCTATTGAACATTGCAATGAAAAATATGTACCTTTGGCCCTAAATGTGATGTATTCTATCAAGTTTGAGAGAAATAAATTAGATCTATGGATGCTTCAAACCCTCTTCTGTGTTATATTGTAACTTTCTGATCTTTCATTGCATGCAAGGTTATTGTGTATTGTTTTCATTTTCATTACAAGGTTGGTAATGTTGTGTTTATTATGCAGGTTGTTCAACATCCTTCTTGGTGCATCACTTTCCCTTAGAGTAGGTTTTATTCTCATGCATTTTCTCTATCTTTGTCTTCTTGGAAATATTAGATTAGGATTAGATCTGCAACTCTCTGCACTTTGGAGTATTTGGCACTAGGATATGACATGAATTCGACCTTCATTCGGATAGCTTTCCTGATCGTGAAAGTCCCACACTTTGGGAAAAGCTCCATGTTATCCAATCATAGTAACAGTTTCAATCTATCGAGTTGTAAACACTTAGGAGTGTTGTGTTTATGCATCAACAGTTACCTAATGGTCGGTGTTCTACTAGTCCCTCAACCTTCTAACCTATATCTAAGGTACATAACCATGCTCTAATACCAATTTGATGCTAACTTTGTTAGATCATGGTGCTAATATTTTTACATGGTTTTTATTATTGGTTCTAATTTTGGTATGGGCCAAGTTAAGTATCATAGTGCTAATATTTTTATATGTTTTTATTATTGGTTCTAATTAGGCTCCTACAGATGCATGTTCTTTGTGGTGTTCAACTCTTAACATGTTCCCCTTAAGTTTTGTGTTACTTTTGACACTCTATACTTGTCATTATTCCTTACGACTATATCTTCCTCACATCTACTCCATGCTCTTCTTTATTTGACATTCTTCTATTTTCATTCCCTTGTTTCTCTCTTCTCGACCTTGGTCATTGCTTGACTTTTATACAAGTATTTTGGAACATTTAAAACATCAACCTTTAACTAAATACACCCTGTTTGCAAGGAAAAGGATTACATATATTTCGTGATATGACCGGGGATACTTGTAAAATGTTAAAATAGTGTTTCCTTGTTTTTCTATATGTCCAAATTATATTGGTATGGATATGAACTACTTGAACTATAGTGGTATAGTTTTGGTCTACCAAAACTATAGCACTAATGTTGTGGACCTTATTTGTGGTCACTTTAACCATTTTTTTGTGTCTCCCAAGATTTTTGGCCCTGTTTATAGGATTCTTCAACCGATTATATGTCAGCATAGACATCAATAGGTTCCTAATTTAACTATCAAGAACACTATAAAAAGATTTGCACATCATTTTATTTAAGGCATATAAAGAATGATCACAAGTGAGTTTATCGAAGTTGCGAAAAGAAAAGGAATTCAATCATTTCAAAAGCATCTGAGCCAAAAGTACGAGTCAAACATTTATAAAAAAACATATAACATTTATTATATATGTTACATTTATTGAAAGGATAAATCTTGGGACACTTGCACATTCATGGATTGTTTGTTGAATTAGATTACTAGTTTGATTCCTCAAATCTAATCCCCTTTTGTTGACTTTTTTGCAATGTGTTAATATAAAATTAGGGCTTTAAATTCAAGAAGCAATTTCACAACAACTCATAACGCATTTCAGAATAGTGAGCAAAGCTTTTAGGTTCTAAAACAAAAGATTAAGATCGTCATTTTTATTTTTAGTTTTCTACACATTATCATAATTATATATTACCATGGTTCTAGTCATACTACTTAAAAGGATTTCGATCTAACTTTTATAATTTAAATTATTTCTATTTTTCATTCTCTTACTAAATACATTATAATACAAAGCCCTTTTCCATATCTAACTAACCAAAAAGCTTCATTTTAAACTTCAATTACTATTTTTTTTTAAAAATAATACAATATGACAAAAACTATTCTCTAAACAATAACTAACAAGGGCTGCGTTGCAGCAGGAGTACCTGCCGTGAAGGCGTATTGCGAATGCGGGGAGGCAATGAATTAGAAGTTATATTGAATCTATCGTCTTGGCTGTTAAAGAGTTAATTGACATGTATAATTTAGAAATCACAGTTTGAAAAGCATAAATTCTGAAATCTGTTTGATGCAGAAAAGAAGAAAATAGCCCGACAAGTTTGAGTAGTTTTTAGTAGCAAAACTTGAGAGAAATTTGTCATGTAATCAGATACTTACATAAAGTAGAGCATTGATAAAAGAATATTTACAAGTGGCAATTATCATGATGCAGTATAGCATTGAGCTTGAGAAGGAAACAATCATCTTGTTTGAAAGGGAACATTTATGCACTTTGCACTTTCAGCTGGTATAAAAAGACTACTAACGTGATAAGCCAGTACAGTAAGCAGATTCATTTTTGCTTTTCAAAATGTAAGACTAGGACGGATGAACGTTTAGAGTTACTGTCATCACAGTCTGTTTCTAATGTGAATGTATGGAAATGCATGGTTCGAAACAGCCCACGATAGATCACTTCCTCAGGTGGTTGAAGTAACTGCATGTCCATTGCATATTAAATTAAAAATAAGAACTGATGTCTCTAAATTTCTTTACATAAAGCATAGATGAGGCAAAGATGAATGCACCTTGAAAACGTAAGATTTGCTGCTTGTAAACTTTAAGAGGGGGATCAAAGCAAATGGCAATTCAAATTAAAGCAAATGGCAATTCAAATTAGTGCAAATTCTGCCAAAGAGTCTGACTGCATCATGGAGCGTTTGGCAGTTAATAAACAGTGTAATGGGGCTGTTATATATAGATACATCTTATTTAATTTAGCTTTTGAGATGGTTTCGCTTCAGACCTGCAGAGTGTATTTGGCAAAAGAGTCTGAGAGCTTCATGTTTGAATCCCATATGCTACGACTGCCTTTGTACGCCGGAGGGTATTTTGATGGGACATTTTGCCAACCAGATAGCCCATTGTCCTAGAACATGCTGCACAATATAAGGGAGACATGTTGTATTTGTCACAAAGAAACATGTAGTTATTGGAGTATTTTTTTGAAGTAAGACAAAGTGTTTCCTTCTTTACACAAAACTTAGTGCAAGGAAAACATGCAAAGTTGTTCAAATGTAGTTAGAACTTACAGCATAATAAGTGCCCAAAGAAGTGATATGGCAAGACCAATTGCTCCATTTCTACTTAGCTGAAGAACAAACATTCCCATCTTTCCCAAAAAGCGGGCAAACATTACAAACACTAGAAGCGCCACAACCATTTCCAGTTTTCGGATCTAGAATTCATAGATAAAGTCTACATTTTTTAGATTTCAATAACAAGAAAATCCGAATACACGAATGTAATTAGCAGGCAATTAATGTAATTAATAGGTCAAAAATGAGTACGCTATATCGGTGCAGTCCAAGAAGCAAGAGTGTGCTGAGGCCTGTTAGAAGAACCGCACCCCATAGAGGTATATGGAACAACATGTTCAGTGCAAAAGCAGATGCAATGACTGCCATACATATAGACAATAACTAATGTTAGAAGGCGTCGAACATATATGCATATATTCCTTGGGTAAAGCTTAAACAGACTAAGACTATTTCTAAAAACAATTAACCTTGAGCAATGTCTGCTGCAATGTCGGCCACCTCTGGTATCATCCACAATAACTGTTTATATTAGATGGAGTACAAGGGCCTGTTTGAAAAGATTGGAGATAAATTTACAACTACTCTATCTTATGTTATAGGGTTAATCTCTGTGTAAGAATAGCATCTAACATCTCTATTATTCTGCAATTGCATAAGAAATGAGGGCTGCAGGAAATTAAGGGCTGACAGTAACACATCAGAAACTGTAATATGGAATCAAATGCATTGAGGCAACATAAAATAGTAATCATATGTTTTCTTGTAGTCGTACATGAAACTAAGATTGGAGATTTGTGCATGTGAGAGATTTTGTTGATGAATAAAGTTCTTTTTTGCCTTTTTTAATGAATATGAAAAACTAGACTGTAGAGTACTTTGAAGATTATTCGTATAAAATATGAACACTTATAAATGAACAACCATCCATAGAGTTAGATCCTGTTACAAAATAAAGAGTAGCATAGAATACCTTAATTGAAAAGGAATTGCAAGTTTGGATGGTATACACTGTCCAAATAAAGCAGCTTCTTCGGCTATTCTGAGCAATATTCTTCTCACAATCTCTCCCAGGTACATTCCAGAGATTAGCTTTTCAAAGATCTGCTAATGAACAGTAGTTTAGTAAGGTAACGACTTTTAGTAAAATTCATTTGATGTATTTATAGCTGAAACTTACAAATCAGTTTACTATTTCATCACTTTACAAAACTCGGGACACATAATGTTGGAGACAACAATCTGTTGTACTGAAAAGATATTTTATTTTCATTTGAGGTAGTTGGCGAGGATCAGAACTCAGTCACTAAGCAACACTTAGTTATTATCGCGCACATGATGTCTTGCAACCTGCAGTTTGTAAGCTCCACTTTCTCCTAGTCAGCCAATAGATATGCACTATGGAGACATCAGTGTGGAAAAGACATATCATGTAGCATCGAGGACCAAAGCCAAAAGAAGCCTCTTCAGGGCTAGAGAAGACAGGCTTGAGAAGGCATGGGAGAGAAAGAGAGATCAAGTTTTATCAGAGGAATTGGGTGGTTTTTCTGATAATAACAACTACAGTGATTCTTATTCCTCTAAAACAGCTCAAGATTCATGTGGTGAAGAGGCTAGGATTAATTCTCCCAGGCCTGACTCTGCTAGAGCTAAAATCTTGACAAACGTGGACTTGGATGAACTAAAAGGCTTCCTGGACTTAGGATTTGGTTTGAACTATGACGAAATGCCAGAGCTTTCTAGTACTCTGCCAGCTTTGGAGTTGTGCTACGTTATGGGTCAGCAGTTCCACGATGATATCCACCTGCATCATAAAGCTTCTCCTGTATCTATTTTTGATAACAATGCAGATTCACCCAGAAGTGACAGCTTTGCACAATCTCCTATTGCCAACTGGAAAATTTCCAGCCCAGGTCAGTATTTCAGTTCTGTTCAAGAAGAATGCCTATAAATCACTCAAGTAAATGCAGGATCTGTACCTCTATGATTCCATTGAACAATGTCAAACTTACACAAAGTAAGCAGTCATAGTTATCACATATCATATGTCCTGTAGGAGATGGATATAATGTAAATGACCTATAAGTTGCAGAAACTGTATAAATCCTGTTTTACCCTGTACCATATATCTTGCAAACAAAAGTATACTATTCTATTCCATATAGTGTTTGTGAGATCAAGATGCAGCAATCCTTGTATCATATGAGTGGATTGGCCTCCATGAAAGTATGTAGCATGGGTAGAGTGAATTAGCCACCATGCGAGTATATATCTCAGGTAGAATTAAGTGTGTAGATTGATAGGCAAGACCAGATTTTGATTGGCATTATTTGAAGGAAACTCAGGTTCTTAGAGGGGGATCTGATTGTTGTATCCACCCCCTCCTGATTATATTTAAATGTAACATAACCATATCCTTATTCATATACTTCAATACCATATTTAAAAAGACGCCAAGATATTTCTTATATGACCAGAGAGCAATTATATTTGCAGCACCAAAATTAAGATATATCTAATAATGGAAAGGCCTTGGAACAGACCAAAGAAAACATAGATGTGATCTTGCATAGGACAATGTAAACAACATAAGCAATCATACCTGCAACAAATTGTGATGGTTCCTTGGTTCAAATTCTAGCCTAGCCCATGTTGGAGAAGTAATTAGAAATTGATTTGTAAATCTTGCACATAATGCTGTTAAAACATGATTTGAATCCACAGTAAATTTGATGTAATGGAGACCTTGGCAGTAAGCTAAAAGATTCCGAGCACCTAGTACCAAAGATACTTTTCAATTTTTAGAAGGACAGAAATATTTAAAGAACATTAGACGTTTACTCCAGTTTCCTTTTATGTGAATTCAGACAAGCCGAATTCAAAAAAATAAGATTTGCAAATGAAAGCCAGCCTTTTCTTTTGATCCAACAGAGAATTAGATGAATCTCATATTTTGAATACGCACCTGGGTGGCAATTATTTTGACATTATTTGACACGCCTTCTCAGAAAGTAGCGGCCACACCAGATGCAGAGGCCAACTTCTCAGCAGATGTAGAAGTCTTTTTCCCCTGCATCAGATATCTTGTTTATTCTCGTATTACAATTTGTTTATAAAAAAGCTCCGAACAAAACAAATTGTACTGATGTGAGCATTTTAAAGTAATAGTGGCATATTATTATCTTGGATTTATGTGAATGAAGAATAACAAAGTTTGTCGTTTCACTATAACATGTGGATTTTCTTAATGAAATTTTGCATTTCAAGGATGCTGCAAGATTATTGAAATTTCTAACCATGGAGCTATTTGACACTCTGAATCAAACAAATTGTATGTCTTTACACTTATTCAAAGAGAGGAAACTCTTGCTTCCTGAAGGCTTAAGCAGCCTGCCAAGGCAATCTTCCACATCTTTAGCATTGCTCCAATCATGCACAGGAGCTTTAACAAGATTGGAGCTGTCCCGAAGAAGGTTACACAGTGGGTACCTGAAAACAAACATGTATTGTTCAGAGCAACAGAAATGGAAGGTTTGTCTATGTAGAAGTTCAAACATTTATCTAGACCAACCCTTGTCTTGGAAGGACATGATCGTTAGTGCCCAACTTCAACGAAGGACAGAAATCTCTCCTGCCATCTCTGACATACATGAAGCATTTCTTAGATCTGGAGGGAAGCTTTTTCTAATGTCATCCACTATTGCTCCTTGCAATAAATGCAAAGAGTTAAAATAGTTATTCCATAAACAGCTTAAGTGATATGCACAAATAAGCTCAAAGTTATTCTATACTAATAAGATCAAAGTAGATTCAAAAACTAGTTCAAGAAAGAGATAATTTCAGTGTCTTTTGCATAAACATGGGAGATAAGAAATAAACAAAACATGAATGACAGTTTAGTGGATGATAGAGAATGACATCTGTTCTATATTATTAGACAGTAGCTTGTAGTTAAACAGCGCTTGTTGATACCAGACATATAAAATAGGTATAGAAGACAATGATTTTGAACCTTGCACATATTAGCAGGGCAAAGTTGGCAGCCATGTGGCACAACGCAGTGTATGAATGGAAAGGGAATATCCTTAATCTCCTATCTTCATCAGTCAAAATTCCTATAAAATAGGTATAGAAGACAATGATTTTGAACCTTGCACATATTAGCAGGGGAAAGTTGGCAGCCATGTGGCACAGCAGAGTATGAATGGAAAGGGAATATCCTTAATCTCCTATCTTCATCAGTCAAAATTCCCAGAAAACTATAGTCTATGTAATACATGGAGTATGACCTTAGAGAAAGCCAAAGCATTCCAAAAAAATTACCCAGCCTGGTAGACATGTATGCAAAATGTGGAAGCATAGACAAGGCATGTGAACTGTTTGATAAAATGCTCGACGTCCATGTGCATCAGGTATGCTTCCACTTTTTGTATAGGTGTCTACCACAGCATTTGCAACTACATGTAACAAACCATTAGGCAGTCCCTGATAGCATGTTTAGTTACTTCAATATTTTCAGTTGGCGCTAATATTTGTTCATATATTTGTTGCGATTTTTGATAAACATCATCAAATGTTTTGTTTGGGTCGCCGGTGATTGATGCAGTATTAATCCTCCATTGCCGAGGTCGTTTCTTCCTTCTGCACAGATATGTCCAATTTCATTAAAGTTTTATTCTCCTTTCAGACTTTGCCATCTGCTGCAGCTGTTTTTTGTCCAGCTCGCCCTGTTGTCGGATCCTCAAGACATGTGGCTTCTTGCATGAAATAGGGTTTCTTGTTTGCTATGGAAATGTTCTTTTAGAATCTGTTTGATTTTCTGCTTTGGCTAATTAGCATTCAATATCTCTGAAATTCCACCTGTGGAACAATGGATTTGATTTCTGTTGTTTATATTCAGTAACTTGCACATTGCTCTTACTGTATGCAAAATGTGGAAGCATAGACAAGGCATGTGAACTTTTTGATCAAATGCCTGACGTCCATGTGCATTAGATATGCTTTCACATTTTGTATAGATGCCTACTATAGCATTTGCAACTACGTGTAACAAACCATTAGGCAGTCTCTGATACCACATGTTTTTCAAGTATTGTTTCAAACAGTTCATGTGCATCAGATATGCTTCCACATTTTGTATAGATGTCTACTATGGTACTTGCAACTACATCTAACAAAGCATTATGCTTTGATGGCTGTAAATGCACATTCTGCTTATTACACACAACTCCTCTGAAGATGTATATATCTTCAATTATTGCAGACCTTCATGCATTATAGAAAAAATGCTACAAGTATGCAGAGAACAACAAGCTATCTCTGAAATGCAGGAACAGACAAAATATCCATACTACAGTCTTCATTATGCTGTCAAGAGTACAACAAAATTTAAAAATGTCACTACTTCCTCGCAATACAAGTAGGTCAAGTAGGTCAATACAGTCAGATTGGGCTTATAGCCTGAAAAAGATGTGGTATCAGGGACTGCCTAATGGTTTGTTAGATGTAGTTGCAAGAGCTCTAGTAGACACCTATACAAAATGTGGAAGCATACCTAATGCACATGAGCTGTTTGAAACAATGCCTGAAAAAGATGTCGTATCAGAGATTGCCATGATTGCAGTATATGTACCAGATGGATTTTGCAGGGATGCTCTCACTCTTTGACGTACTAAAATATTTGCCAATTTCTATTAATAACTACAAGAAATATATACAGAAACATTAGCTTTAATATATTTCACACGAAGCCCAAAGAAAATTAATAGGAGAAGGCGAATACAACAGTATCCTGTGCGGCTGCCATGAGACCACATTTCTTTGAGGCATTCTATCAAACAGTTCACGGGCTTTTTCAAGAAATCCATTTTATGCATATCCTGCAATCATGGAACTCCTTGAGATCACATCTCTTCGAGGCATTCTATCAAATAGTTCACGTGCATTTTCAACAAATTCATATTGTGCAATCATGGAATTCCATGAGCCTACATTTCTTTGAGCCATTTTATCAAACAGTTCACGTGCCTTGTCTATGCTTCCACATTTTGCATACATGTCTACTAGGCAGTTGCAACTACATCTGACAAAATTCCTCTATCCTTTATGCTTTGATGGATATCCATACCCTGTTCCAAAGCTCCCATTTTGGCACATCCAGAGATGCTGACAAAGGTTGTGGAATTTGGCTTTACATCTGCCAATTGCAATTGCATGAATGTTTCTAAGTAATTATAACACATTTTCAACAAAACAATTTTGGGCATATCCTGCAATCATGACTGTCCATGATACCACATTTTTTGAGGCATTTTGTCGAACAGTTCACGTGCCTTGTCTACGGTTCCACATTTTGCATACATGTCTACCAGGACATTTGCAACCACATCTGACAAAATTCCTCTATCCTTTATGCTTTGATGGATATCCATACCCTGTTCCAAAGGTCCCATTTTGGCACAGGCTGGGAGTATGTTGGAAAATGTAAACTGATTGGGTTGAAGGCCTATTTGTTGCATATGGTGAAACAGTGTGACTGCCTCGTGAGGATAACCATGTCTTCTGTATGCTGCAATAATTGTATCACCTGTGAGCAATGGAAGAGTGGACTGTCTTTCCTTGTGAAACCATGCTCATGAAAATACAGGTCTGCAATAATTGAAGGTCTGCAAGAATGGTATGAGGTACAAGAGAAAGGAGGAAAGGCATGAGTGGAATGCTTCCACAGGTAGAATTTCGAGCATGTTATAGCCCAAATTAAGAAATCAGATTTTGAACAAAATAAGGAACATGAGAAAACCTGCGTGAGCATAAGCTGCTCGCCACATCCACCGCCGTAGACCCTGCAATGTCTGAAACCCCTGATTTAATCAGTAACAGTGCAACGCTCCAACGTTTTCCACCTAATTAGCCAAAGCAAAAAATCAAACAGATTCATGCAACAAGCCACATGTCTCCAGGATCCGACAACAGGGGGAGGTGGACAGAAAACACCTGCAGCAGATGGCAAATCCTAAAAGGAAGATAAAACTTTAATTAAATCGGTCGTATCTGTGCAGAAGGAAGAAACGAGCTCGGCAATGAGGATTAATCCTGCACCAATCATCGGCAACCCAAACAAAACATTTGCTAATGTTTATCAAAAATCACAAGAAATATATGCACAAAACATTAGCTTTCATATATTTCAACCGGAACCCAAAGCAAATTAATAGGAGAAGGCGAATACATTAGTATCCTGCGCGGCAGGTACTAATAATCCACATTTACATGCCGAGGAATATTTCATTTCTGTAATAAGAAGGTTTGATCTTCACACTTAAAATTTGAGAAATCCATTTATAAAGTAGTTTCTAGTATTAATTTATGAAAGTCCATGTAATGTCGGTGAAGTACGTATGCTCCCTCTTAACTACGTGATCGAAATTTAAATGTATTAAACCCAAACCTTCCGTCACCCCCCACAGATGTCATAAAATTAATATTCCGGTGTCCTCCAGTTTATGAAGAACAAGTTCAGGCTTTATGACAGGTATAGTAAGTGGGGAAAGCGTTTCGAGGGTTGCAAGAAGAAGCTTAATACTGTGTGTTGTCTTTGGGTGCCCTTCAGATTTATTCCTGTCCACCTATAATTACCAGTTACCCAGTAGAGTATGAAATAAGATATTCCCTGGTTTATGGAATATATATATTTGTTTGGGTCTGTGTATTTATTTCCTACAAATGTTGTTATTAAAATGTTTTCCTTTGTCTCTCGTCTTGTACAATTCTTATTAAATGTATGTTCTATAGTGCATAGTCTTACAGTATACACATTTAATTTTCATTATTAAAATAATATTGTAAGCACTCTGATATATTTGATTTTACACGTACAAAGGTAAAATCATCACTCTGTATAGTCTAGCCGCTATGAAATCACCATGATAGTTATGAAATTGTCAAACGCATTGGGGTTTTTATAATGAAAATCATTATTCTTTAGATGATTTCTACAACACTTTTTTAGATGTTGATTTTTAAGATGGTAATTAATTTATCAACAAATGTATATTAAATAGTTGTAATTGTCAACCATTATCTTTTAATTGTTCATCATTATCGGATTCATTCAAAAATGTATACGATTAACAAATGTATATTAAATAGTTGTAACAAATAGTTGACCATTATCGTGTTCATTCACAAATGCATGTTAGTTGTTTTCTAACATCATAATTAATTTATTAATAAATGTATATCAATCACTTTCCCAAATAATTTCCAAGATAATAAATATAATCACATAAATCCTAAAGAGTTGTAATCCTAAATTATTATTTTAAAAGTTTTTAGGAATGAAATATTTATATAAGCTTCATTTACTCAATTTAATCTAATTCTTGTTGTGAGCTCACAATTTGTTTTATAAATGTACATGAGAGGTAACCATTGAAAAAACTTGCCCCTCTCTTTATTTTTGATAAGTCAAAAAAGACACACATGTCTTACTTTTTAAAATATTTATATAAAAAGACTCGATAAACTAGGTTAAAGTTCGAGTATAATAACCAGGTAGAGGTGGCTACAACATATTACGATTATGCTAAAATTAAAAGACATTAGATTAGACACACTCGAGACTAGTTATCATCTTCCTCTTAGGAGCTAGAAACCATGACTGTAGGCATTTCAATATCCTTGGCTCCTCTTCGATTATAATAACGGCCATTGAGTCAGTCACCTTGTAGTCTTCAAACTTGCTAGACGAGATACTCAGCATGACACAAATTGCATCTTGTTTTTAACCTTGAGAGATGTTTTCCAAAGCCTAAGCCTTGGAGAGCGTCCAAATCTGATCCATACGAAGTCTGATATCAAACCATTCCTCCGTATCCTCATGAATTGCAAAGGAGTTGCTTGCCCCAAGAAGAACAATCTGTATTCCAATTATTTGTGCCACTTTCAATGTGTCCAGATGAGCAGTGGACTATCCTAGGTCATTCATTTCTTTAATTACTTCCTCCACCGCCGTTGAGTCCCCAAGTCTCGTTGATAACTGAGCACATATAAGATTTGTGGCCATCCATCTAAGCCCTTTAGGGCCCCTTAGGGTCTTTGACACCTGCAATCAGTTTCTACCACCACAGATCCATGGCTAAATCCTTGGAGGTAACCCACATGCCTTTTTCCAAAAATAACCCGTATTCAGAAGCTTCCTCAGTTTCAAGTCATTTACCAATCCCAAAAAGAATGATGGACAACGTCGATGGAGTACTTGTGAACCAGGGTCTCATGCATCTCATGTACGGTATTACTCATTGTTGCCTTCCCTTTACCAGCCCCGATGCCCTTAGCAGGCCTTGCCACATTCCTCCCTGTCTCCATTTTCTACTCGTAGAACCAATAGAACTCTTTTAAAAAATTGAATGAGGAGCACAAATGGAGGATGAAGATTAAAATACACTTCACACATGCCAAAAATCTTCTCGCCCAATGTGAAAAAATATGACAATAGTTCTCATGAATGAAGAAAGCTACATGGTTTTACCCTTTCATTATTACAATTCCAATTGTGTAGGATCTGTGCCTATCACTTGTGGTGATATGATAGGCCCATCCTACTTAATTAAATCACCACTCCCTAATTAAGTCTTGATTAGTTGTAATATAACCATCATTTCATTTTTAATATTGAGCTTAGCCCCAAGATTGACAAGGCTATCAACAAATTTTTCACACTTCTAAAGGTTTGAAAAACTTGCCCTAGATTATTTAAGGTGATACAATCCTCCACAATGCAGGTTAGATTCCAATGTTCAATTTTTTCCTGTTTATCACATTGATAAGGATCCGTGAGTCACCTTCAATAATGAGATTATCCCATCCCTTTTCCTTTGTGATTTTAAGACCATGCCATAAATCCTTGGCCTCTCGCAAGGTTATTGGAGCAATTCCCAATAGCCTCAGCAAAGCCAAGGATGGGGTTTCCTAAAGAGTTGTGGAAAATTCCACCTGCCCTAGAGCCCTTTCTTGATTAATTTTAGCTACTCCATCAAAATTGAGCTTGATTAAATCATTAGGAAGTGGCTTCCATTTCACTCTTTTTTTTGCATTACTTTTTTACCAATCCCTTTATCAAGGATGCTTGAAAGTGTGCTTTTCTTGTTATTGAATATGTTGGTATCTTCTGGGAATATTTTCCCATCTTTAGGGGTCCATGTCATGATGAGCTCCTTGATACTCCTTAGGATTTGGGAGAGGGTTGTCTGTGTTTCTATTTTCATATTTTAGTATTCTTTTGTTTCTTTCCAACCAAATGCTCCAAAAAATAATTACATGAATGAATTTCCATATTTGAAGTAATGGGTCGGAGCGAAGATGGGAGTCCCAAGAAGCAATGAGATATTTGATAGTGGGAGGGAGCACCAAGAGTAGGTTGAATTTTCTTAAAAGTGAAGACTATATTTTTAAGGGATAACCACAGTGCATGAGAAGATGATTTGTCTCTTCGTCAAAGTGTAGGAAAAGAGGGCACCATGATGGGCCATAATAACCATGTTTATTGAGATTGGTTTGCATTAGAATCTTGTCCCAGTAATCTGTCTAAAGGAATGCATTATCTTTTGGGAGAGCATATTTATACCATATTTTCTAATAAGGCCAAATGAGATAGTCACTCTGGCGGAGGAGGAAATAATGGCAGAATATACATCCTTCACATTGTATCTTCCAGATTTATTTTACATCCAAATCAACTCATAATCATGATTAGAAAAATGAAATCCAGTATAATAAATTCCATTAAGTTCTTTTCTCCTCAATCAGATTCTGTGTGACTAGAAGATCAATCTATCCATTTTTTTATTGAAATAATCCCTCACAAAAGGCCCAACCCTATCCTCACACCAATATTTTAATTTGTTAATGTTATGATCACTGAGGGGGGAGATGAGGATATAAGCATCAATATAGAATTTCACTTTTGAACCTTTACCAATGTTCTACCTTAGAAGTGGTTTTAGAATAAAATTACGGAGACATGGGAACCGGTAAGGTGATCACGAACAATGAAAATCCTTCAGGGAGCATGTTATCCAAATACATATATCTAAGAATGATGCTCCAAATAGCATGAGGCTCAATATATAGTCTCCAAGATAATTTGGTACCTAGTGCCAGATTTGAATGTGTTTGTTGATTCTGAACCCTAGACCACCCGATTCTCTTAGGAGATAAATATTTTCCCCTTTCACCAAAGGAATTTTCTTTCCCTCATTCAAGCCATCCCAGAGAAACTTTTTATTAATAGAACTGATATATCTACCCATTTAGGATGGGATAGGAAGCACATACATCATGTAAATGGGAAAAAATTGAACATAAGTTGAGATTAATTGAACTCTTCCTAGAAGGATAGCCACTTACCTTTCCAGGTTGTCTAGCTTCCTCAAAAATTTATCAATAGTAGATTTCCAAATATCAGGGGAATTTCTACCTTGGAAGAGTAGAATTCCAAAGTAGGAGCATGGAAGGAATCATGGATTGATGTCCAAAATCCTACAAATCGAGTCCGAGAATATTTGTTCATGTTGAAGAAGAAGATATTTTATTTTATTTTATTCACTTGATGGTCTTAAGGCATCCTCATATAGATCAAGATCTTGTCTAAAGAACCAAGCCTCTCCAATGGTAGCTTGCCTAGCAAGACTAGTATCATCCAAAATTGTAGATGGGTGATTCTAGGAGCGTCATTAGTGACCAAAACCCCATTTAGAACACAATTTAATTTTAGAAAAGATATCCATCAAATTAATTCCTCAACCATGATGATGAAAAATAAGGGGAGATAGGTTCACCTTGTGTACATCCTCTAGAGGAGTTGAAGAATCCGACAAAGTGCTCACAGTTGATAAGCACCAGGAATTTAGCCGAGCTAATGTGCAGTTGAAGATCCATTTTTTCTATTCATGATTGAATCCAAAATTTTCCAAAACCGCCATAACGAAAGTCCAGTTGACTCTATCAAATGATTTGGTCATATCCAGTTTAATTAACATGTTTCCATGGCTGATGCTTGGCAGAATGAATGAGCTCATGTGTGATCATTATGCCTTCTAGGAAATATCTTACAGCCATAACCCCACCTTGTTCATGTGAGATAATCTTGGGAAGAATTTTTTTGAGTCTATTGGCAATAACTTTGGAAATGATCTTATAAGAAACATTGCAAAGAGAGATAGTTATGAAGGAATCAAAAGAATCAGAGTTCTCAGACATGGTAATAAAAGATATGAAGGTGGAGTTGAGTTGTTTTAGGTGTTCCTTGGTGGAGCTATATTCATGAAAAACTTCCACAAAATCTTTCCCAACAATGTCCCAGTAAATATGATAGAAACTAGCAGCGAATCCATATTTTCCACTAGCTTTGTTAGGATTAAAGGAAAAAATAACCACCTTAACTTTATAGTGCCCACTTTCCTTTGACACCTTTTGTTACTAATCATGATACTACTGATTATATTATAGACATGATTATGGACCTTATTATAGTATGATGATAGATGTTAGATCATGGGTTATTGTTGACTTGATTCAGTTATGATGATGATTATTAGAGACACTTTGGATATTGATGATGGTATACTATTTGACATGGTTATATTATGGATGTTGTGTGGACTTGTGATATTTGGATATTGTGAGTAGACCTAGAAATGGAAATTATTGGATGATGATATAAGTGTTGAGTAAAATTGTAAATGACATTGCTAGATTGCTTTGATGTTGTTGTGATTCATATATCTAGATGATTTTGGTAATTATATTTATATTAGTTTGGATGTTCTGATATGGCCACGAGGCCAAAGGAGGTATTTGTGTTTTGCAGGTTTAAAATATCACAACAAACATCGGGGATTGGAGACCAACCACATTGGAATTCTAGATGAATTCAACAAGGTCACCATGGAAACTAGTATTTGTTTGTGTGTGTTTGTGTGTGTTAGGGATTCCCATGGGGGATCACCTTTAATTGTGACCAAGGGGTTTTATGTATTTTCTTTTATTTTGGTCCCTTTGTTTATGTTTGCATGTGTTTATTTTGTGATGCTTTTACCCCTTTCATTAATTATTAAATGGTGTGTAAATTTTGTGAGTAATCATATTGTTAAAATAAATAAATCAAATATGTCATAAGAAGGTAATTAATGAGAGTTGTTGGCCATGATTTAAAGTGATATAAGTATGTGTAAGAGATATGTAAGTGATGTGTGAATTGACTTTTGAGTGTGAAACACTCCACCTTCTTGGAAATTCGAAATTGTCCTTGGAGGCTGATTTTGGAGGCTTGTGGGACAAGTTAAACTTGTCCCATACCTCTTAAATTTAATTACCAACCATACCTATGGTTGGGGAGTTGAGATTAGAATTTTATAATGCTTTTTGAGAAGGTAGATTGTAGGTTTTAATTGCACTTTTCTTACATGATTTAATCTCAGTCCTTTGGGGTGTGGGTTGGATTTGAGTGTGTAAGTAAACTGTCATATTATTCACCCACCTATTTATTATGCTTTGGAGAATGATGTTGACTTTTGGGTTGGGGTTGAAGATGTGTGATATGGCATCCTACATGGATCTGCCTCATCCTCTTCCCTTCCCTCTTCTATAAAATTTGAATTCCTTGCCTTGTTTTGGGGTTGCTTCACTTTGGAGACTTCATTCTTGGGAAAATTCTTTTGTTGTTTTGGGAGCTCTTGCTTTGAAGAATTTTTTTGGAAGATTGTTGCATGCTTGTGCTTGGCTATTTTGGATTGCTTGCATTGGGATAAAGCTTGTTGTTTTGGAACTTGGAACAACTCCATCATGGAGAGGTAAGAGCTTGGCTCTTGAAATGCTTCCCTTTTGTTTATGAAAATGTTATTGTGTGAATGTTTTGGCATGTTTGTGGGTTGTTGGGTAGATGGCCTAGGAATGGTGTAGGAGAAGACTATGGGGTTATTTTGTGGAGGCACAAGTGTGTTTTAGGGAGGTATAAGGGTGGAGGGAGTTGGGATTTGGGTTCCACCTTACAAAGAAATAGCTTGCATTTCTTTACTCATTATGGGGTGCCATAAGAGGTTGGGGAGGCATAAGGAAATGCGAGGAATAAGGGGTACTTGGGGAGGCATAAGGGCATGTCAGGGATTTGAAATGATATATATATATATATATATATATAGTGGTTTGTTCTTAGGTGGTGATACCCATTTCCCTTTAGAGGCATAAGCAACATCCCCCATAGTTTCTTGCTCCTTTGGCTTGCTTGATGAAGCCTCAGTAATGTTTTTCATGTTTTAATATAGTTGAAAACTACATTCTATTTTGGACTATGTTTTATTGTGATTATGTTGCTTGAGTGTTTGTGGAAGCCTGTTGTTGCCATGAGTTGGATCACATATTTTATTGCTTTGTGGTTAGGGCTTGGGGGCCAATGAAGAAGGATGGCTTCTCCTCTTCATTGGATGTCTTGGTTGGGTGGAGAGCATTTCCTTCCCCTACTTTTGTTGTGATCAAATTAGAAGAATGAGAAATCTGCATGTTGTTGTTCTGGAGCTGAGATAAAGACAATTTGACAATCCCTTGTGAAATGAAATCTTATTGTAGCCCCTTTCCCACTTGAAGTGGATGATCTGTGTATTCATTATAATGGAAAGATACTTTGTATTGGCAATGAAAGTGGAAATTTGAAATGTAAAAGAGTTATACTCTGTATTCTGTTTTGGAAAGAATGTGAAAGAATGACACGTGTTTTGTATGTTGTATTTTGAAATCAAATGGAAAGGAGGTTGTAAGAGTTTCATTTGAATTAATGGAAGTGTTTTCCTTGTTCATATGATATTCTTCCATTGGAAATCTATATTTAACATGTTCTATGAAATCCCTGTTTGGAAAAGAGGAAAAGTGAAACACGTGAGAAGAAAATGTAATATTTTACCCTATTTTTATATATATGATTTTGGAAGGAATAAAAGAAGGATGTTACAAAGTTTTCTTTTGGAATCAATAAATGATGTATCACCTTTCTCAAATTACACAATGGCATTGAATTTGATCTTTTAAATGTAATTGAAATCTCTGTTTGAAAGAAAGAAATGTATATAAAGGAAATGTAATACTCTGTCCTTTGAAATATGTAAAAATTGAAATCGAGATGTATTATAGTTTTTGAATAAGTTGAATTAAATCAACTGAATGCATTAGATTAGGTTTGGAACACATTATAATACTTGGAAGAAGAAAATGGCAAATAGACCTTTTTAAAATTTGAACTTGTCCTATTTTTTCCAATTGACAATTATTTAATCCCAAATGCTCAGACTAAATCTGCAACAAAGGAATAAAAAATGAAACATTAATTTGCGCATAATAATATCTAACTAAATTCATCTAGACATTAACACTTAAGGAAATTCTTATAAAACTTAGCAAAATCAGGCTCAAACCGTTTTGCAGTCATGTTGTTGTCCAAAAATGTAAATGTTCAAATTACAAATCAATTAGACAAATTGAATCTTGAAATATCTCTTAAATACACCTAAGAACAATTTTCCATGTCTATTTGACATGTTGAGAGAGGGACAAGAACAAATTTAACAAATTTAACAAGTTAAAATTTACCCTAGTTTGCACTGTAAAAGTCTTGCAGGTCATTTTCTTGAAATTGACCCCTTAAAATTTATCAAAATTTGAAATTAATGATCCTTGAGTAAAGAGGATGTTGAGAGATTTCCAGAAAGTCCTTGTTTTCCCAAAACCGAGCTCTCTATCAAAAGTTATGGCCTTCTAAAGTTTTTCTTCCTTGGCGTAAAAAAAAAAAAAAAAAATTGGGAAAATTTTCCTTAAGTGGGCCATGGGCCCAAATTTTTCCCTTAGCTCTTAGGAAAAATTTTTTTGGAATTTTTTTCTAATTTTCCCCACCACCCGCCACCTTGCAGTGAATTGGAAGCTGCCACGTGGCACCATGAGGCGTCGATGGAGGGGCGGATCTCTTTTTAAATTTAGCTTCCCGAAAAATTTTGGGAAAATTTTCCAAATTTTCCCCTCCCCACCAACCCGCAGCCCAACTAGGAGCCACCACGTGGCATCGCGAGGTGCCTGCCGGAGGCGTGGGTGAATGTTACCCTCTTAGCCCTTTGGGGCGTTAAACTAATTTTCTCCCCACCACCCCGCCTTCCCCACATTGGCTTAGGAGACACCACGTGTCCCTTGCGAGACTTGCGGGAGCACGGTGCAAAGTTGGCTTTCGCCCCATGTGGGAAGATTTTTCAAAATGTCTCCCACCCCCGCTCCTCTCCCGCTGACTTGGGAGGCCACGTGTCCCTAGTGGACTTGCGGACCCATGGGTGCACGGTGTAAAGTTATTTTTTTTTGTCCCATGCGGAAAATTTCCAAAGGTCTCCCCGCATGGCCTTGCCCGACCCACCCTTGGGGCAAATTTTCACCCTTGGGCCCGCAGGCCCGCTCTTGGGGAAAATTTTCACCCTAAGCCCACGACCCATAACTCAAAAAAATATGAGGAGTTAGGAGGACTTCTTTATATCAATGGAAAGGTGAGGAAATTTCCTATCCAATGGGAATAATTTAGGAAATTTTTGAATGCATTAAGTTTGAGAAAAATCAAGTTGAACCTTTAAGCCTATTAGAGAGTGGGTATGGTGAGGAATTACCCTCAAACCTTATTGTACCTTCTAACCCTAAATTTTGGACCTTATGACCTCTAATAATTGTTAATAAAGGAAAAGTATGTTCTAGTGAATTAGAATTGTTCTGGAACTTGTTAGTGATAGTTGTTGCCTTGTAACCTGGTTGTAGACTCTTTTAACAAAACAAAAAATTATTCCATAATTTTCCTAACTAATCCTAGGTTGTTCTTGGGTCTCAAGTGGGTTGTTTTTAGCGAGTGTTACAAACTTCCTCTTCAGATATGAATCCATCAAGCATTTCATTATCCTCAAGAGAAATGAGAGAAGGAATTTGGCTAAGAATAGGATGTCTGGAGATGGTTCATTTTTACCATCCAGTTAGTCCTTGAAGAATATTTCATCTTCTTCACTAATTTTCTTATTATCAATAGCGAGCTCACTAGAAAGAGGAGTGATTTTGGAGATCTAGTTTAATTTTATTCTCATTGTTGTATTTTTATGGAAGAATCCCATGTTTCTATCACCCTCCTGTAGCCACTTAATTCTTTATTTTTTTTTTTCCAGTGGAGTTCTTCTTGGAGAAGGACAATGTTGAGATCATCAATCAAGAGGCCCTCCTCTTCTTTTAAATCTTTAGTAAAACCAGTATCCTATATTTCTTTTTAAATTTTAAGAATTTTGTCTTGAAGATGAACTTTCTTATCAAAAATATTTCCAATAATTTGTTTGTTTCATTCCTTCAAGTTCCTCTTGACCTTTTTTATTTTTCTTCCATTCTATACATTTTTATCCTTGTATAGTGGTATTCCAAAAAAAATCATATTTTCAGCTAAAGATGGGTCCTGGTCCACATCATTTCAAATTTAAAAGGCCTTCTTGCCAGAGGGGAGGATGGAGCGATAGTAAAATGGGCTAATGATCAGATCCTTGCCTCCCAATAAATTTTAGATTCAATTAATGAGTGTTGTTAAATCCAATATTCACTTATGATAAATCTGTCAAGTATTTCCACTATAAAGTTACTACCAATTCTTATGTTTGTCCAAATGAACTGAACATTTTTTAGGGAATGTCCACAAGATCATTGTCTTTTATGAATTGAGTTAATTTTAAGGAATATTGGGAAATGATCCCAAATCCACTAATTTTTTCCATAGGAGAGATGATATTATTGAAATCATCTTGAAAGATCTAGCTACTATATGAGTGCATGGATTTTTGATTTTTTAGTGACATCCAACATATCTCCATACCAATATTAATTCTTGGACCATACGCATTGGCACAAATGAATGAATGGTTCGTTTCAATGACATGAAATTCATTAACTTGCCAATTGATGCAGTCATTGTCCAATGTACCAGAGACTTTGGTGGGGTTCCAAATAAGAGAAATACCTCTAGAAGAGCCTATAGAATATTTGATATAAAAGTTACTATTTTTCCAAAATTGATGGACAATCGAGATAAATGAGATCGAGTCCATTTTAGTTTCTTGGAGGAGAATAATATCCTATTTTCATTGTCAATAAAATTCCTTAAGATTCAATGTTTGTGCGGGTTTAACCCATGCAAGTTACACGAGGAAATTATCATTGGGGGTCTCGATCCCGCTGAAACTACTGTGGGTTTGTGGTCAAATTGGGGATTTTTTCAATTTTGAGGATTCTTCCATCTTTTTTATTTTGTCTTCATGCCCCATTTTTAATGGAACTTGATTTTATTTTTTTGATTAAATTTTATTATGAAGCATTTTATATATTTACTTTTGAATGCTTTTTTGATGTTGATTTAGCTTCCTAATTGCGAGATTTAGAGAGAGGAGGTCTCCAAGGTTTTCTTTTGCCAACTTTGATTGATTTGATTGCACTGTTTGATTCTTCTATCTTGTCTGGTTCTTGATATTTAGGAAGGATTTGAGTTGATCAAGGGAGATATCATCTAATATGATTTCCTCCTCTGATTAATGAATCTCATCGTCTTTAGACTCATTCTCCTTTGGATTTGGTTTTGAGGGTAGTTTGGAATCCAGGTCATGGGCATTCCAAGATTCCTCTAATTTTTTAGGGATTTGAACCCATTTTGTGTAGAAATTTCCTTCAAGTGATGATATAATTTTTTTGAGTGTACCATTTTGCTCCACAATTTTTTTGTGGAGGGATTATTTTTTTTCTTGGTTTAGCAAAACCCTCCTCATCTTGTGAAGGTTTTTTTTCGATCCTGGCATTGTCAAACAAAGTGACCATGCTTATGAAAATTTTGAGAGCAGAATGGGACATTTTCATAGTGTAGGTCCTATCGTCATTCTCTGGTTTCAGATTTAAAAAAATTAAGCTTAGAAGTGACTATGAAATGTCAAGATTGATGCAGATCCGATCGTATAAAATAAACACCCATGTTTCTGTTGGTTTTTCTATGCAGATGAATTTAATAAGCTAGTTTCCCTCTTGGATAAAGGTTCTTTCATTCCAAATCTCTATGGGGAGCCTGTATAGCCTAGTCCAAATAGGGACTTTATTCATGTTTTCAAGACTTAGTTTAAATTTTTCCACCTAAGGCTTCATGAACAGGTCTACCCGACCCATGAACTAGGGGTTAGTGTGGAAAACATCATCATGGGCCAAGGAGCTATCAAAAGTTACTTGAAAAAATCCATGCAGAAGAAGATTTGATTGGTTGGAACAAGAAATTTCCTAGTTATTTTTAATCCAATTAAGAAAATCCAAAGCTTTGGGCCAAAATTTTACGAATCTACATATTAGAGCACACTCATATAGGGTTCGAATGGAGGCATCAATGTGTGCATATTTGATGTAGACCACAGGAATAACCTCCGACCCCGGGAGTATACCACATACAACACCCATAGAGGGTGTAGGGGAAAGATTAAGTGCATGGGCACATGAGCTTGCCTAATCGTCGCAAGACCAAAACAAGGAAGTAAACACCCAAAAAATGTGACTAAAAAATGTGTTAAGGAAACATCAATAGTTCCATGAGATTTAATTACCAGCCTCACTTTTTAATCTAAGATTTATTTTTGTTTATTTTGTGCTTAGCCAACACTTAGTGGTAAATTTAATTTTTAGATCACATTGATCTCATAAATTTATTTTGTAGCTAATGTTTATTTGATAATGTTTATTTAACAAGTCGAGGTTCTTTCTTCGTTGCAAATGTTCTTTATATATATTATTTTGAAAATTTTGGGTGCTTTCCTTATAAATTGAAATTATGTCTTCTTTTGCTAGAAATATTTATAAGTTTCATTTATTCAATTTAATTTAATTCTTGTCAAATCTCACACTTTGTTTTATAAATGTATATGAGAGGTAACTATTGAAAAAAATTGAGAGCCTCACTTTTTAATCTGAGATTTATTTGTTGATTATTTTATGTTAGCCAACATTTAATTGGAAAATTTATTTTTTTGCTCACATTGATTTCATAAATTTCTTTTGGAGAAAAGATTTATTTGATAAGATTTCTTTCATAGGGTTATGTACCAAGAAGTCAGTGTAATTTTTGGCATTGTCTCCATACATATGAGCATGGATTTTGAATATTTCAAACAAGTTAAGGTTTTTTCTGTTGTAAATGTTATTTCTATATATTTTTTGAAAACTTAGGGTTCTTTCCTTATAAATGTCTTTAAATTATTTCTTCTTTTGCTTGAAAAACTACCCTTTATGCTTAAAATATTTATAAGCTTCATTTATTTAATTTATTCTAGCTCCTTACATGAGCTCACACTTTGTTTTATAAATGCATATGATGGACCTAACTATTGAAAATTTGTGAGAGCCTCACTTATTAATCTAAGATTTATTTGTTGTTTATTTCTGTTGAGCAAAAATTTATTTGATAATATTTCTTTTCTAGGGTTATGTACCAAATTGAATCATAAAGATTTTTGGTAGTGTCAATGAGCATGGGACTCTAAATACTTCAAAAAGGTATTTCTTTCTCTAGTAAATGTTCATTACATGTACACACACACACACACACACACACACACACACACACACACACACACACACACACACACACACACACACACACACACACACACACACACACAAAAGGGGGATTAAGCCTTAGGAAAACTAGGAAGTTGCCGGGGCTAATAGTGAGGGAGCGTTTGAATCTAGAAAATTCCAAACATTGGTTAATTAGAATTTATCTCAGTAAAATAATTTATTTGAAGATTTAATATTGATCAACCCATTTATAAATATTATTATATAGTAACATAAATTTCACACATACAATTAAAAATATTTTTAATATATTTGCAAGTAAAAGAAAATATCACATATTTATAAGCGCATATGATTTTGTTGGTATTATTACCCATTTTCTGATGTAGGTGTATAATTTTTTCTACAAAAAGATTAATGTATTATTTATAATGTTAGTGGTGTATCTAGTAGAGGTGAGTATAATTGAAGGGAAAAAGTATTTAATTCTCTATTATTAATTTTTTGGTGGAAATGTCTATTATTTTTTATGGAGGAATTGGTAGGCCCATTCCAAATACAAGTTTTCACAAAACCATGGGAGATACATAAACGTTTATTTGTGAAAAAATGGTGCTTTATTTTAGGATGGAGTTCCTCTCACCTACTTGATATAGCTAAATAAGACTTCTAAGAAGCCTTGTATAAAATATAGTATTTTTGCATTACGAGCATCTCCTACCATTAATTTTTTTCCATCCATGGAATATTTTGCATCCTTCTTTGATAATTTAATAAGATATTTTTATTATTATTTTATTATGACTATAATGTAAATTTAAAAATACAAGAATATAGGCATATTTTATTTATTTACTTGGTGGAAAAATATTAACTAAAATTGTGAGGAGGGTGTCCACTCAAACTATTGCCTAGGGCGCTCCCGACCTTTAATTCGATATCTATATCTATATCTATATCTATCTATCTATCTATCTATCTATCTATCTATCTATAAATGTATGTACATATATATACATATATAAATATACATATATATACATACATATTGTGTGTGTGTGTATGTGTATATATATGGATATGTATATATATATATATATATATACATATACATATACATATACAGGCCCATTATATGTATATACATAGTATTATACATATACATATATGTATATGTATGTATATATATATGTATGTGTGTGTGTGTGTGTGTGTATATATGTATAGATATATATATGTATGTATATATATACACATACATATATGTATCTAGACATATATACATAAATATACATATATGTATATGTATATGTATTATATTATTTATATATGTATATACCATATATTAATGTTATATATACATCATACAATATATTAGACATATATACATATATACATATATATATAATAACACACACACACACATTTTGTGTGTGTGTGTGTGTGTGTAGTAGAGCTATTAAAGGTCGACCTATAATGTTTGAAATTTTAAATACACACAACATAGTGTGTGTTTATGTGCATTACATATATATATATATGGTGGAAAAATATTAACTAACACATTGTGAGATATGTGTGTGTGTGTGTGTGTGTGTGTGTGTGTGTGTGTGTGTCCACTGTATATGTGTGTGTATATATTATATATATATATGTATGTATATATATATATATATATATATATTTATATATCAGCTATGTATGTATGTATATATATGTATGTATAAATATAGGCGCTTATATATATATATATATATATATATATATATATTGAAAAATCTAGGCGCTTTCTTTATAAATGTCTTGAAATTATTTCTTTTTTGCTTGAAATATTTATAAGCTTCATTTATTTAATTTAATATATTTCTTGCCATGAACTCATAGTTTGTTTTATAAATGTAAATGAGAAGTAACCACTCGGAAAAAAATTGAGAGATTAATATTTTTTAGTCTAACATTTATATTTTATTTATTTCCTTCTAGAAACACTTAATTAGTAAATTTCTTTTACAGTCACATTAATTTCATAAATTATTTTTATAGTTAACATTTATAGGAGAATATTTAATTTTCAAGGTTATGTATCAATAATTCATTGCAATTTTTTGGCATTATCTCCACACACATGAACATCAAATTCTCAATATTTCAAATAAGTTGAGGTTCTTTTTCAATTACAAATGTTCTTTCTATATTTTTTTGAAAACTTTTGGTGTTTTCCTTATAAATGTGTTGAAATTATTTCTTCTATTGCTTGAAAAACTACCTTTATGTCTACAAATCTCCATAATCAATTTTATGGTTCTCTCGTTTATTAATAAGAATCAAAAGCAAGCTTCAAGAATTTAGAGTTCTCTTTTCAATGCCTTTTCATGTTTAGGAAGTTTGAAAATTAGTTCTTGTTAAGGAAGGATTCTCTTCAATCAGATCCAATGTATGCAAACCATATGACAACTAACTCTCAAACCATATTTGAATATAGTCCCCATCATATACGATTCAAGTTGTCAAGGTAACTCATTTATTCATTACTTTGAAGATTGACACACTAACAAACCAGAAATATGCATAGTCTCTACAATATGATAATTTAGTGACACATTTTGTCAAACAGTTCATGGAAACTATCAACTTGATCAACAATACAACATACAAATATCTATGCATAAGATCTTTGGTTTATCTGTCCCAACTTGTGAATCATCCAGGGAGATTTTTAGTGGCAAATTTTCATAATCTCATGAAAATCGAGGACTATGGAAATTCGAATTGGTGAATATTCTGTGATTCGTAGCCGACTTATTCACTAAAAAATTTCAATCAACATGTCCCTTATACTATTCATTTCACCTAGATTTTACACATATATAAGATCTTATGAATATAATTTTCCATCATTTTGAATCATTTCGTGTGTATATTCATTGAAGTAAACATAAGTATTGAGAAACCTCTCAGCCTTCCAACTCAGAGCCGTCCAACCCTAAGCCATCCAATGCCTTAAGTTGTCCAAGGCTAAGGCATCCAACCCTTGACCATCCAACCCCTAACTCCTCCAACCCCTTAGCCATCCAACCTCTTAGCCATCTAACCCTTAGCCGTGTCGAACCCCGAGTCATCCAACACCGAGCCATCTAACCCCTCATCCGTCCAACCCATTAGTCATCTAACCCCTCAACCGTCCAACCCTCAGTTTCCAACCTCTTATTCATGGGCCATTTAACCCCTTAGTCATCCAAACCTTTGTCGTCTAACCATAGAGCCATCCAAGCCTTTTCCATCTAGCCCTTTACCATCCAACCACTACTATCTAACCCTAAACCATCCAATCTCAAAGCCTTCAAACATAAGAGCCATCCCTAAGCAATCATGGATACTAGAAATCAGGGTAAGAAGGTTTCTAATTCAGCCATTTCAAAAAAGGGTGCAAATAATTTTCTTGGTTATTTTGGAAAATCACAAAAACATAGGGGATTTCTGCATCAGCTGAAAATATTGGTATGTGGCATGTGCTATTTATAGGTTATTTAATATTACAGTATTTAATTACGTCAAGGCATTCCCCCTATGGGAAAGGCACTTC
>CM031238.1:5094952-5156116 GCA_018340775.1 Taxus wallichiana var. yunnanensis
GAAAAATGTCATTTGGGTCATGTCTAACACTGGAGCTACCTTCCAAAGGGCAATGGATATGGCATTCAAGGGATTAATCAACAAAATGGTGCTGGTATATTTAGATGATATCACTGTTTTTTCTAAAAATATAGTAGATCATCTCTTTCATTTGAGACAAGTGTTCCAAAGATGTAGAAGATTTGGGGTATCCTTGAATCCCAAAAAATGTATTTTTCTAGCTCATGAAGGAAAGCTCCTTGGCCACATTGTTTCCAAAAGAGGATTGGTAATTGATCTAGAGAGGGTTGAAGCAATAAAAACACTGCCATTTCTAGGTCATAAGAAATCCCTCCAAAGTTTCTTAGGAAGGATCAATTTTGTTCAGAGGTTTGTGTCATATTTTGCAGCCCTTGTCAAGCCAATAACCATGATGTTGAAGAAAAGCATGACTTTTAAATGGAAAGCTGAAGGTAAGGTGGGTTTTGAGGCAATTAAAGAGGCTATCTCACAAGCTCCAACTCTCATTAACCCAGATTTCTCCAAGGATTTCATTCTTTATGCATTTGGAGGTAATGATAAAATCTCTGCAATTTTAGTACAGCAGAACAAAGAAAATGTAGAGCAGCCAATTGCCTTCTTTAGCCAAATCCTGGAGGACTATGAGGTGAGATATTCTTTCATCGAGAAGCATGTTCTTGCAGTGATTAGGAGCTTGAAGAAATTTAAGCATCTAGTTTCAAACAACAAGGTTCAACTGTTGGTTTCTCATGTGGGAGTTAAGGACTTCCTCCTCAACAAGGACCTAAATGAAAAGTGTGCAGGGTGGATTACTCATGTCATGGAGTATGAAATTGAGATCAAAGTCACCAAACTATTATGAGGAAAAGGATTATGTGAACAACTGGTCTTAAACAAATCAATGGAAGCATGCAATGAAAAGGATGTTGTTTTGGTGCTGCAAAACAACCAAGAACAAGGTAATGTTCAAGAGGAGAATGATGATGTCCTCACTCCTTGTTGGACCCAAGACATAATGCACTTCCTACACATAGGCCTATGCCCTCCAGAAATGAAAAAACCCAAGAGAAGACACTTCAGATTGCAAGTTGTCCCATACGCACTTGTTGATGGTGTTTTGTTCAAAAGGGATGTAAATGGAGTGCTGTTGAGATGCATTGGAACAAATCAGATTGATAGAACATTGGAAGAGTTCCATGGTGGGATAGCTGGAGGTCATTTTTCCCCAAGAGTGACAGCCATCAAGATCATAAAGGCTGGCTATTATTGGCCCAAGGTATTCAGTGATTATTATGCATGGATTAAGAGGTGCAAGAGTTGTGCTTTCTTCGTAGGCAAGAGAGATTAGCTGCCCCCATTGCGCACCCAATTTCAGGTTGACCAACCATTCATGCAATGGGGTTTGGAATTCATTGGATTCATTAACCCAAACTCAAGCCAAGGACACAAGTGGATTATAACAGCCATAGATTACTTCACCAAATAGACTGAGGCAATGGCACTTAAGGAAGCAAATGAATCTAGCATTCTAGACTTCTATGAAGGGATTGTAACCAGATTTGGTATACCAGCCACTATAATATCAGATAATGCATTGGCATTCATAGGATCAAAGGTGACCGAATGGGCTGTCAAGAATGGGATTTATCTAAGCACTTCATCAAATTATTACCCTCAAGGTAATGGCCAAGCTGAGTCTACAAACAAGAACTTGTTAAGGATCATCAAGAGGACTCTTGATGAAAATCAGAGGACTTGGCATACTAAATTGAAATCAGCCTTATGGGCTAATAGGATAACTCCCAAGAGATCCACAGGTAATTCTCCCTTCAAGCTCATTTATGGAAGAGAGTCAATTTTTCCCATGTCACTTGAGTTACCAACGTTGGAGCTCATGAAGCAATTGGAATTGTTGGAGTTTGAACCTATGGAAGTTAGATATGCAGAATTGATGGAGCTCCAAGAGATCAGAGAATATGCAGCCCAAGCAATGGAGAAGGATCAAGCCTTGATCAAGATGACCTTTGATAGGAAGGCTAAGGCAAGGACTTTCCAAGTTGGAGATCTAGTGTTGAAATGGGATGCAGACCGAGAAAATCCAGGAAGGCATTCAAAGTTTCATGCCATTTGGATTGGCCCCTACATGGTCACAAAGTGTAAGAATAACAATGCCTTCCAATTGTCTACATTGGATGGTGAAGAACTTTAGATTCCAGTTAATGGAATCCATTTAAAGCATTACTACTAGAGGGAAACTCTCTACCTTGTATATATTAGCTTAGATTTTCATTCCTCCAAGTGCTTGTGCACATTGTTTCATTGTAGTTTAGTTCTACTTTCCCTAAGTGCTTTGGCACAAGCTTGTTGTCCCAAACATGCAGTTTTGTAGGCCATGTTCCAGATCAGGTGATGATTCTTCTCTCACAATCTTCCTCCTTGTAATTTTCTAATCAGTTGGTGTACCAAGTAGATATTTTTATGACTCCATGCCCAATAGATTACTTCAGCAACCGTAACTTCATCCAGTAGGCAGATGACCCCTCTGAGTCGCCAAAATTGTTATCCAAAATAAGCCCCTCGCTTATTTTTTGGCTAACTCCCTTCATTCCTTCCTCCCTCGTGCCTCAGTTGAATTTTTTACTTTTCAAGCACTCAAATGTTCTGGAAATGGTTTCATTGGATAGAGCATCTTTTCAGCTTTCTAGAATGGTAAAGTTTTCCTTCTAACTCCTTGTATTTTTCAAGTTATGGCTCGACAGAGTTTTGGAGGGAAATTTTCCCATGGAAGACCCGCAGCCAATCAAAATGTGCCACATGGCATCGGAATGGCGGAACGGAGGAAACTTAGAAAATTTGCAAAAAAATTGGTGGGGCGCACAAAGAAATTTTTTTGGCCCGAAGGCCCACCAGCCAATAGGAGGAGGCCATGTGTCCACAGACCCGTCGAAGTTCGGCTCGACGAGAGAGAAATTGGAAAAATTTCCAAAGTTGAGTCAAAGGAAAATTTGGAAGCTCAGGCCCGAGGACCAATTGGAACATGCCACGTGTCTTCGGGGTATCAAGAAAGGTGGGGGGGGAGAGAAAATTTTCCTTTTTTCCAAAATAGGGAAAATATTGAAACGAAGGCCCGACCGCGATGGCCCGCGCCAATCAACAGCTGCCACGTGTCCATGTGGTCGGCAAAAATCCTTAAGGCAGGCCCACGGGGGAGAAGAGCTTGTTCGGACCATGCCAATGCCAAGGTGCCATGTGTCCCATTCTGGAAATGGTCAGAGTCAAAGAGAAATTTGAAGCGCCCCCGAGGGTCAATTGGAACATGCCACGTGTCCCAAGAGCATCGGGCCGGCGGAAACTTTTTGGAACATTTTCCAAAGGCTGAAAAGCGTAAAAAGGTAAGGTGAAAGCTCGTGACCAATTAAAACCTGCCACATGTCATTAGAGCTTCGAGTGGCAGATATTTTTGGGGAAATTTTCCCAAAGTCAAAAAAGAGGGAAAATTTCAAATTTTCGGCCCGCCATTTCAAGTTTGCCCTAGTTTTGCCCTAGATCTTCATAAGGGCATAAATTTTGATCTAGAGCTTAGATTTTCACATTCTTGGTATCATTGGAAAGATGGTGAAATTCTCTACATGATGGAGGGCTCAATTTTGTGTTTTGGTGGGGTTCGGAGAGAGAAAATCAAAAACGCCTCTAGTATGTGAAGATGAACAAAACTGACATTTCAACCACCATTTTTAACGAAGTATGGCTCACATTCTCTCCCATCATGGTCAAAAACATCGGGGAATGAACTTTTGAGGGTACCCATGTTGTTTTAATGCAATTTGGTCAGTGGTTGGAGCATCTTTTCATGCTTTCCCATGTTTTCTCCTTCCTGGGCTCAAATTTTCATTGTTAAAAGCCAGATTTGGCTCATTTTGTAAGGGTTGGACATTTTTATGTTTTACAGGCTCCCTCTTTCACCTTAAAAGTGACTTTGTGGAATATGAGACCTCTTCCAAGACTGAAACATGTTTTCTGCCCCTTTGTTGTTGTAATGCATGTATTTTTGATATTGGAAATGACAATGCAAGCTCTGTGAATGGGTTTCAGTCCTCTGTTTGTGTTGTTTGCTTCATTTATGATCTTTCATTACATTTTATCAGTTTGTGTATGATGTTTTGTTACATTTCAGTGATCTGTGTCAATTTGCAGAAGTAAAATGTTCACCACTCCTTTGGTGTATCACATTGTTAGTATTAGTCTTATTTATTTTGCATTCTCTATCTCTGTCCCCTTGGAATTTAGGGTAGGATTTATAGTTTAAACCTCTAAAATTTTCAAGAAATACATCTAATCAGAGGAGTTGAGGAACCAACCTCTAATCTGGAGACTCTTTTCCCATTTTTACAAGTCCCACACTTGGGGAAAAGATTCAATGTTGTGCAATCACACTGGATGTCCAAATATCAAACTAGAAATCTGATAAACATCCAGGGGTGCTATGAATCTACACTAACAGGTACCATAGAGTCCGAGAAATCACCTATCGAAGATATAGCGTGTTTTGGTCGGATGACCTTGAACAAAAGTTTGTTTTACAAAAACTCATATAACTTGAACAAATGACATAAATTTGACCTAAAATTTTAGAGGAAGCATCATGACACCTTCCTCTATCATCTCCCATAATTTTTAGAAAAGGATAGGTCTATGATTTTCTATCCCATATCATTTTCATCCTACAATAGTGTATGCTAGAATAGTGTAAGGTTGTCTGATGCAATATTTTACAAACAAAAGCTCTTGTCACTGAACTGAATGTACCAATACGTTGAGGTGACCAGGTAAATGCTAAGGGAGGTGTCGTTTTTGAGGTCAAAGATTCAAGTGCTTCTAGGCTACCCCATCTATGTGTAGTCCCTTAAGAGCCCCAAGACCAAAACATGCTATATCTTCGACGGGTGATTTCTCAGACTCCGTGGCACCTAGAGATGTCCCATCACATCCGACACCTCCACCTAGGGAACCGCTACGAAAGCCTATTCTGTTTTTTTCATCTCCTTTTGGTGCTCTTGTTGTCCTATTGTTTTCAAATATGTGAAATAGTGTAGTTTGAGTCAGTGTAAGGCTATCAGATGCTATATTTTGCACACAAAAGCTCATGGGACCAAACCGTCTGCGTCGAGCTACCTCATCCGGGCGTAGTCCCTTAAGAGCCCTGAGACCAAAACATGCTATATCTTCGATAGGTGATTTATTTGACTCTGTGGCACCTAGAGATGTCCCCTTAGATCCAACACCTCCACCTATGGAACCTCTATGAAATACATGCCGATTTTATCCATCTCCTTTCGATGTTTTTCGTTGTCCTATTGTTTACAAACGTGTGAAATAGTGTAGTATGAGTTAGTGTAAGGCTGTCAGACGCTATATTTTTCAAATGGTAGTTTGTGGGACCAAACCATTTGTGCTAACATGTTTGGATGGCCTGGTGAACACTATTGGAGGCCTCGTTTGGGTTCCATATGCTCCCCATGCTTATGGGATACCTCGTCCAGGCATAGTCCCTTAAGAGTACTAAGACCCAAACACATCATATCTTCGACATGTGATTTATCAGACTCCATGGCACCTAGAGACATCTCGTCAGATCTGACACCTCTACCTAGGTAACCTCTATGAAATCCTATTGTTTGTAAAGGCCTGAAATAGTGTAGTTTGAGTCAATGTAAAGCTTCCAGATGCTATATTTTGCAAACGGTAGCTTGTGGGACCAAATCATATGCGAAAACACATCTGAACAGCCTATTGAATGCTACTAGAGGCATTTTTTTGGTTCCCTACGCTCCCCGTGCTTTTGGGCTACCTCGTCCAGGCATAGTCCCTTAAGATACCCGAGGCCAAAACACGCTATATCTTTGACAGTGATTTCTGGACTCAGTGGCACTTAGAGATGTCCTGTTAGATCCGTCACCTCTACCTAGAAACCTATATGAAATCCTATGTTGTATTTTTATATATCCTTTTGGTGTTCTCGTTGTCCTACTTTTACAAAACACTCAAAATAGTGTAGTGAGTCGGTGTAAGACTGCCGATGCTATATTTTGCAAACGGTAGCTCATGGACTCGAACCATCTACTCCAACATGTCTGGATGGCCTAGTGAATGCTAATGGAGGCCTCTTTTTGGTTCCCTACGCTCCTCATGTTTCCAAGCTACCTCATCCGAGTGTAGTCCCTTAAGAATCCTGAGACCAAAACACGTTATATCTTTGACAGTGATTACTCGAACTCCGTGGCACCTAGAGATGTTCTCTCGCATCCTACACCTCCACCTAGTAAACTTATACAAAATCCTATAATGGTTTTTTCTATCTTCGTTTGGTGTTCTCGTTGTCCTATTATTTGTAAATGTGTGAAATAGTATAGTTTGATTTAGTGTAAGGTTGTCCATTTTTAATCACCTGAATAATATAGGTGGTTCATAAAATATAGGTGGTGAAATGAGAATTTTAATAAGACATTTTTTACAATATAGGTGGTGAAATGAGAATGTTTTTTTGTTGTTCCTTTCTAATTTTTAATTTCTCTTAGCTTCACTTGGCTTTGAAAATAATAAATTTTCTACTGACAGTGCCAACCATGTGAAGGTGGAAGCTTTTTTGGCACCACTAACCTACATAAACATGTTAGTAAGAAATTAAATAGAATTTTAAATCCTACAAATTTAAAAAAAATCATTAAAGTAAATATTCAAATTAAATTCATGAAAAAATACCTTTGCAAATTCAATCCAATTAACCGCAAGGATCAACTCTACTCTTGACATTAGCAAGAATTGCTTCATGATCTATTCACGAACCTTCCACAAATTCTTGTTTAATGGCCTACCTCGATATTTGATCAATTTAATATTTGTTACAAAAACCAAATGTGAATAGTGAAGTATACTTTTGATGTACTTCATAGTCTTCAAACAACCAAAGTGTTTGATTTTTGATAGGATATCATCGAAGCCAAGTTCCAATGAATACCACTAACCCAAATGGGATACTCAAGGTCTTCACCATCATTGACTATGGAAGTTAATAATTTTTCCCCTCTACACAATGAGATAAGAAGTAGTATGTTCCCTCTTTGTTAAATTTCCATCACAATAATCGGCAAAATGTGTCCCTACATCACAAAGTAAAACTAAAGTCAAATTTAAAATACATTAAGAGTTGACCATTTAATAATTTATAAATCTAAAACATGGCATGTATATATATGTATGTACCTTGTTGCACTAAATCGAGACTTGGTCAAAGTCAGCTGTGATGTTGTCATTTGATCTCAAGACCACGCAGTTGTAATGCTCATGGCACTTGATGTGTGTCGAGTGGAATTAAAGGTCTAAAGTCCATTCATCTACCCACCGCTATGACTCACATTCATTCCACATGAAAATCAATGCATGATATAAAAAAATATCATGCACCTAGTATAAATAGTCCAAGCATTTTCATCTGAACTATGGAATGAGTGCATATCACTTGATCCTGAAACTCATCATATAATCTTCAAAGTTTGTCGATGTTGTTCCTCTATCAACCAAAAATATCTACGAACCATTGATCTCTATTGAGATTCATGGCCCATATTCTTGACACACCAATCAACTAATGTTTTTGCATCTGTAAATTTAGCACCATCCTTGAACTTTAACTCTTCTCTTGCAAGTTCTCTTTTCACACATGCTCCTGCACCATCATGCTCTCCTTTTCCATGCCCTACCTTAGTAAAACTCCAAATATGTTGTACATTTATTTCTTTGTGCATCCTACTTAGCCAATAAAACATTTGTGCATTCTTGAATTGTGATGTGTAGTTGTCCGACCAAATGTAATGTTTATTCAAAACTAATGTTCCTCTCATTCAAGTTCATATAAAACACCTGAAAACACCCTTGTACATATTTTGTAGAATGTGTCTTATCATCATTGATGTAAAAATGATACTCTCTTAATATTTTTTATCTTTCTCAGTTCTTTTTGGAGAGTGCATGAATGTTATATGCATGAAAATAGTAACTTGCATTGAGTTATAATATTGAGACTAAACCTCCATTTGTGGTTGTAATGTGTAATTATCTGTGAAGTCAACTACTAAAACAATAGTACCAAGTGGGAATGTGTCTTTTCTTAACTTGAATTGTTCATCCAACCATCGAGCTCTATATGTGTGCCTTGCATACTCATAAACAATTTCCCTCGAATTTGACCATATATTTTGATACATGTAATTATTTTGTAACAAGCTCACACCTCTTAGATTCTTTTCCATCTTTTAATTGATATGCCACAATTTATATTTACTGAAACCAACCAATTATTTTCCCATTGAATTTGTACTCTCCTCATGGATACAACTTTTCATATTTGGCAAGCTACCACATACATTGCACGTTCCATCCAAACATGCTTTGTTATAAAAAAATGTCTAGTTGATTTTTACATAAAATATTGTCGAATAAATTCCTTTGAAGATTTTTGTGGGACATTTAATCCACACTATCGCAACATGATGTCATATGCAAAACATGTCGTATTTGACAAAAATAATCATAATGCATTGAAAATTCAACATGATGCCTACAACAAGTGGTACATGAGCTATTGATTTTCACATAAAAGGGTTTGCTCATTTCAAAGAATCTTTGGCTAAAGTTAATTTATAGATTTTCATTCTTAAACTTAGAGAAAAATTGTGTTTGATTCATATCTAAGAAATTTTTTTGCACACAATTCATGATTACAAGAACTTATTCTATTTTTATTATATCTCTTCTATTCGGTGACACCCTTGTGTTCTCATTCCAAAACTTTACAATTAATTCTTTTAGAATATCATATGTATTCTTGTCTTTCCATGGGAGTCTACTAGAGAAAGCCTAATAGTCGGTGTTATTGACTGACTCAAGACATTTATGTCTCTCTATTGCTTTCATTAGTGTTTTTCTATTTAGCTTCAAAGAACTGCTTGTTTTTCTAATCAAGCATTTATTAACTGTTTTATCACTTACTATATAATTAGTAAGTGCACGTTGTGTAGTATTACTATATTTGGTGCATCTTTTGCCACCTATAGTTTGGTATGCTTTATGTATGTTTTCAACAATTGACGCATTTTGATCAACAACATTAGATGTTCTTAACCCCATGGTCTTCATTATAGGTCTCATCTTAATTAATTTCATCAATGTAACAAATAATTGACATCTTTGTGTGTCATTTAAATTCTCAAAGTAATTATCCCAAATTCCACTAGCTTTTCTTCTCGCATTTCTTTCAGACATTTTTTAGGCATTGGTTTTATAATGTTTTCATCAATTTCAATTAAGTGAATTGGTTTTCTTTACAAAATGGAAGGAGGTGTTCTTAGAGGTGAAGATTCATTTACAAGGTTACTTTCTTCATTCATTGTTTTCATACAAATTTCGGGGTTAACATTTGGATTCTCAGGTAAAGGTTCAACAATTAGATTCATATCAATTTCTTCATCCATACCAACATTATCATTCAATTCAATATCATTATTCATTACAAAATCATTATTCTCTACATTTTCATTATGTATTTCATCCCATTTTTCATACATTAGCTACATTTGATATAGCAGATGTACCTTGCCCTGCACGAAGTTTTTGCATTCTCTTCAATTTCTTTATTCTCATCTCTTCCAATTGCTCCGGTGTCTTGTTATTGACTTTCCTCTTGTCCTTAGCTCAAATTTTATCACCCATGATTAGAAAATTCAACTAGTGGGGTAGGGGACAAAATGAACTACTAAAAAAATCTTGTGTAAGAATGTATAAAAATTACGTACTAAATAGAATGGATGTATAAATTCCGTGAAAGAGATGAAAGGGATGTTGGGGGACCACAATGTATAAACAAAGCATAACACATACGTGTTATGATTTTTCTCTTTTCCAACCCATGCCTCAAGGCTTGGGATCTGGTTTGGATCCCCAAGCTTGAGGCATGGACCTACACAAACACAAAAAACCATGTGTTTTTTTCAAGAAAATACAAAAATCTAAATTCCTGTATAAATCAACATCAAATGATTGATTCGTTTAAAAAAATTATACCACGACGTAAAGCAGAGTTTCTTCTTTGTATAAATATTATTTTCCAATTTTTCTAACAAATATAAGGTTTCCATATTATTTATTTTCTAACTATGCCTTTTTATAGCTATTTTTTGAAGTTTAAACATGTCTATCTTTACTGTGTCTTTTTTTTTTATCATCGAAATTGAATAAAAAAATTTAGGCACAAACTAGGACTAATTTTATACATATTAAAAAAACTAAGTTTTGATATTTTTTGAGATAGTTAGGGGGCACAATCGAAGCTCTACTATTTTTCAAAACATAAAAATTTTGTACTAGAAAAATCATAAAAAAATACTTGCTTAAAACATCTTTAAAAATCTAACATAAACTAGATGCTCTAGCTATCTTTCTACCAAAGGGTTTTCAAAAATACTAAATGGTGCTCAAAAATGGTGTGGGAACAAAGTCACTCTATTATGTTTTTTAACAAAAGAAGGAGCACCTATTGGTATTTTAGTTATTTGACCCACTTAAACTTATTTGTTTTCAATAAAATTTAGTATCTTAGAAACTAGACTCAACATGTTACAATTCATATTTCTAAAATCTTCCAATTTTGAGTGTAACTATTTTGAAAAACTCATAAGTTGAAGTTTTTATTCCAAAAAAATGCATCCACTTAAGACCCCTTTCCCCCCCCAACTTAGTGCACTTTGTTAGGAAATAAGGGATAAAATATGTGGAACAATCCCTCACAGAATCGCAACAGTAGAAAATAATATGCAAAAAATATTACAGATCTCAAATAAAAGTGCAAAATAAAAATAACACAACACAAAGAGACAATATTTAACATGGTTCACCCAATTTGGGCTACGTCCACCAAGAATCACTTGCTCAGATTTTATTACAAGCCACCGCTCTCTCAATACAATACCTAGATCTTTGTTTGGAGCTATGCTCAATAAACTCTATAGAATTCACACCCAAATTCATACACATTTGCAATGTTACATCAACCCTACCATATGCACAAAACCACATAAGTAGACAACTGCTTAAGTAGTTTTAGAAAACTGTGGTTGTCAAAACCATGGGAAAAAACCATTCCATAAACTTATGGGTCAAAAATCCCACCCATATGAGAAGATCACATTTCCCAGTATATCAAGCACATTTTTTCGAGGCCAAAAAACCCCGGTGAGACAACTATGGAAAGTGTACAATACTCTTAGTGTATAATCTTCAACACTTTCACACATGAAAATAGGCTCCACAACCTAATAATCTCCCACTTGGAGACTAGTTTTCCTCTAAGCAAGCTTCTCAACCCTTCACTAGTTTCCATGAAGACCAACCAAAGCTGAACACAACTTCATTTTTTGCCTTGTGACCACCTTGGTCATCATGTCTGCATAATTCTAACTGGTATGAATATTTTCCAACTTCAACTTCTCTTCCTCCAAAGTTATCCTGATGAAATGGTACCTTAATTGTATATGCTTCGTCCTATAGTGGAAATCAGAGTTCTTAGCTAGGTGTATAGCATTTTGACTATCACTATGCATCTTTCCTTCCTCCTGCTTATGCCCCAACTCCTCAAGCAATTGTTGTGACTAAATAATTTCTTTGCTTGCCTCTATGGCAGCAACATACTCAGCCTCTGTGGTTGACAAAGCCACCAGCTTCCAATTCGTGAAATCCGATCATTGTTGTCCACCTACGAAAGTATAAATATAACCTTTATGCTCTTTATGCTTTGTCTACATCTCCATCCATATCTGAATCTACATAACCACACAAAGTGGTGTCTAATCCACTATAGCACAAAACTATCCCCATGGTCCCTCTCAAATACTGAAGGATCCACTTTACTACCTGCCAATGATCTCTACCTAGATCACTCATAAATCTACTCACCACTCCCACTGCATGGGCAATATCAAGCCTAGTGCACACCATGGCATACATCAAACTACCAACCATTGATGAGTAAGGTACCTTGGACATCTAGTTTCTCTCCTGCTCTGTCTTGGGACACTACTCCTTTGATAACTTGAAATGGCCTACCAAAGGAGTCCCAACCAGCATCCCGCATATTAGAATAAAAGATCTTAATGTACTCTTCTTAAAATCAGCTTTCGTTCCTTCATATCCTAAGATATCCTCATACCAAGGATTTGTTTGGCTGCCCCCAAATCCTTCATAGTAAAGGATTCACTTAGCTTCTTCTTGAGTACTTTTATTTCCTGCATGTTTTTACCTGTAACCAACATGTCATCCACATATACAAACACATGATAATATAACTACCATCCTCAAATTTCTTTGTATACATGCAATGGTCAGAATGGCATCTAATATAACCTTGCTCCATCATAAAGCTATAAAATTTCTTATACCATTGACGTGGAGCTTGTTTCAAGCAATACAAGATCTTCTTCAGTTTGCAACCATTTCCTCTTTACCTTTGACCTCTTAACCCTCTGGTTACTGCATATATAGATCCTCCTCCAAATTACCATGGATAAATGCAGTCTTTACATCAAACTGCTCTAAGTGCAAGTCTTGTGCTATAACTATTCCAAGAACAGTTTTAATAGAAGTCATTTTTACTATAGAGAAAAAATATCATCAAAATCTACACCTTTTTTCTGTGCAAACCCCTTGACCACCAACCGAGCCTTGTATCTTTTCTTGCTTGCTTCTTCCTCTTTGAATCTGTACACCCACTTATTTTTTAATGCTCTTTTTCCTTCAGGTAGCTTCACCAAATCCCATGTTTGGTTCTCCATGAGATCCTTATGCTCCTCATCCATGGCTTGCTCCCACTTCTTCCTAGCATCTACTTGCATTACTTCATCAAATCTCTCTAGCTCTCCACTATCAATGAGTAATAAATAATAAAGAGAAGGAGAAAACGTTCAAGTTCTCTTCTTACCCTAGAAGACCTCCTCAATATAGGAGTTTGGGGTTCCTATTGAGGAGGTTCTTGAACTGATTCATGTGTCACTTTCCCATCTGGAAGATCCTCTACCACTACATATTCTTTCTTGGATTCTTCCTTGTTTTCCTGCAACTTCTTCTTATACATGACTTTCTCATTAAAGACCACATCCCTAGATCGAATGATTTTCTTGTCCTTAATACTCCAACATTTATATCCAAATTCATCACCACCATAACCAATGAAAGTATATTTTTCTGATTTAGCCTCTAGTTTGGTCCTATCATCCTTATCTATATGGACAAACACCTCACATCCAAAGACCCTAAGAAATGAAGAATCAACTTTCTTACCATACCAAACCTCCTCAAGTATGCCTCCATCCAAGTCACTTGAGGGTCCTCTTGTTTATCAGGTACACAATTGTGCTCACCACTTCGGTCCAAAAAGAAAGAGGCAGCCCTGCATGTAACCTCATGCTCCTAGCACATTCTATCATTTTCTTGTTCATCCTTTCTGACACCCCATTCTGCTGCGGAGTTCCAGGAACCATATTTTTCCTATGGATTCCATTCTTAGAACAATAATCATCAATTTCATTGCTGTAATACTCCCCTCCATTATCTGACCTGAGACATTTTAGCTTTATACTTGTTTCATTCTCTAACAAGGCTTTCCATTTAACAAAAGTGTCAAATACATCATATTTTTTTTCTAATACGATAAACCTAAGCTTTCCTTGTTACATCAGTAGTAAAAGGAACATAATAACTTGAACCCCCAAGAGATGATACCTGATCCGACCCCCACACATCAGAATGCACCAACTCTAACTTACTCTTTTTCTTTGTAGGTCCAACCTTGAGAAACCTTACTCGTTTCTATTTCCCATATATGCAGTCCTCACAAAACTCCAAACATGTTTCTGTATATTCAGGTAAATCCTTCATTATGATCTCCATGCCCTTATGGCTTATATGACCGAGCCTATAGTGCCACAATGTTGTATCTACTTTTGAAGCCACAAGATTACAAACATTAGTTCTATAAGTGGTTAAATATAAGGTTCCAACCTTCTTACCTCTTGCCACCACAAGAGCACCCTTGGTAACATTCCAAGATTCTACTGTAAATATCACAGTACAACAATCACTTCCCAATTGGCCCACCGATATCAATTTTTATTTTAAAGTAGGCACATGTTTGACATCCTTCAATAGCCATGTATTCTTATTCTGCATCTTAACCCGAACAAAACCTTTTCCAACTATACTGCAAGGCTCATCATCACCAAGAAAAACATGCCCAAAATCCCCTTGAACATAATCAAAAAAATAATGCTTATGTGGAGTACCATGGAAAGAGGCCCTCGAATCTAAAACCCAAGATTCAACAATATTGTGTGAAAAAAAGAATCTAAGTATCCTGACATACATTACCCATTTCTACATTTGCCTCCTTATTTTTTTCTTGTCCCGAAGATCCCAACAATCTTTCTTTGTATGCCCAGACTTTCCACAGTGCCAACATACTATCTTGCTTTTGGATTTTGACCTTGCCCGATCTTTCGATTTTCCACAACTTCCTCTATTCTTCTATCTCCCTCTAGTTTCCACTATCAAAGAATTCCCTAAAGTAGAAGATTCCCCAGATCTTTTTCTTCACATTTCCTCACTTAGAATCACCCCTACAATATCCTCAAACTTCAACTTTAAGTTAGATGGAACCGAGTTACTTACCACCATTACCAGACTATTCCAACTCTTAGGTAAAGAGCACAGAATTAATAAAGTCCTAACTTCTTCATCAAATTCTATTGTAACCAAATATAGCATATTTACAACCCTATTAAAATCATTTAAATTATTTGATACCGAACTATTCTCAGACATCTTCCTATTAAACAAATTTTTCTTTAAAAATATCTTGTTAGAGGCATAAGGGGTTTCATACAACTTCCCTAATGCATCCATCAGTTCTTTTGTAGTATTTTCCTTTGAAACATTAAATAATACCGAAGATGCAAGACACATCCGGATTGTCCCAAGTGTCTTCCTATCCAACAAATCTCATTCCACATCCATCATGCTCAAGGGTTTTTTCACCTTCTCAGACAGTGGAATATAAAGATCCTTATGATAAAGGTAATCTTCCATCTGCATCTTCCAAATACTGAAATTATGCCCATTGAATTTATCAACCCTTAATCTTCCATCATATTCCATAGCTCCCACTCAAGCTAAATCTTTCCCTATGATTCAACACTTTAGCAAACCAAACCAGGCTCTGATACCAATTATTAGGAAATAATGGATAAAATATGTGGAACAATCCCTCACAGAATCGTAGCAGAAAAAACTAATATGCAGAAAATATTACAGATCTCAAACAAAAGTGCAGAATAAAAATAACACAACACAAAGAGACAATATTTAATGTGGTTCACCCAATTTGGGCTATGTCCACTAAGAATCACTTGCTCAGATTTTATTACAAGCCACCGCTCTCTCAATACAATACCCATATATGTTTGGAGCTATGCTCAACAAACACTATAGAATTCACACCCAAATTCATACACATCTACAATGTTACATCAACCCTACCATATGCACAAAACCACATAAGTAGACAATTGCTTAAGTAGTTTTACAAAACCATGGGTATCAAAACCATGGGCCAAAACCATCCCTTAAACTTATGGGTCAAAAGTCCACCCATATGAGAAGAGCACGTTTACCAGTATATTGGCCACATTTTTTTGGTACAGTACTCTTAGTGTACAGTCTTCAAGACTTTCACACATGAAAATAGGCTCCACAACCTAACAATCTAAAAAATATAAAAAAAATCTAACACAAACTAGATGCTCCTAGCTATCTTTCTACCAAAGGGTTTTCAAAAATCCTAAATGGTCTCAAAAAATGGTGGGGGGCACAAAAGTCACTCTATTATGTTTTTTAAAAAATCAGGAGCTCTTGTTGGTATTTTAGTTATTTGACCCACTTAAACTTATCTATTTTCAATAAGATTTAATAGCTTAGAAACTAGACTCAAAATACTACAATTCATATTTCTATAACATCTTCCAATTTTGAGTGTAACTATTTTGAAAAACTCATACAAGTTGAAGTTTTTTATTTTTCAAAAAAATGTGTCCACTTAAGACCCCCTTTTGGCCCCCTAACTTGGTGCACTTACCCACCAAAATGAGGGCATATAATCGAGATCATCTTATAATCCCTCTCAGGATACAACACAATCAAATTGACACTCCTAATGCATTACTACCACATTCCCTCTAATCTCATTCAAACATGGTTACACCTACTGTGCATGGCATCCAATACTTTTTTCTATTTAAAATCCATCCCCCCAAATGACCGAATATGGGGGGAAAGAAAAATCTATTCGTGAGTAATATGAAAAATACATATTCTTCAAATCAACTCATGTCACTCAAATCAATCAATCAATACAATAAGCACAGTTACTATCGCTTCTATATGACCTAACTTGCAATCCATCTAACAATATTCAAACCGAAACACCCATTATTGTAGGAGTGGGGGAAATGTGAATTCATTTCCTTTCATGTACTTATCCTATGTGGGTTCTTCAATCAAGAAAAAACAAGTTACAATTGAAAATAAATAGGTAAAAATTCGGTCCTTACCCATTTGCAGCAGTTGGACCTTTTAGGGAAGCATCATAAAAGAAGGGAAAAACAAAATTCTCTCCCCAACACTCTTCCTCTAATGGTAGAAAGCCTAAATCCTTCAATTATCAAAAAATTGGGTTGGGAATTGATCACTCCCTACCTCTTTTGTCACCTTTGACAACAATCCAACATATCCAATATCATCACAACTATTTCTCCAAGTTCTCCTTATGACATTTTGTTATCTTTTGTTATGCCACATGGGTCAAAACGTTGATCCATGGTTCACCATGATACAAGTTTCTATATTCTATGTGCACTCTATGATATGGATTCTCCGAACCCTATACAGGTATGTTTATTAATTACTTTATAGTAATGAAATTTCCTTCAAATAGCGTAAAGGGGGAAGGGAAAATGAGGCAAAAAACTATGCACATATCGTTGGTGACACTATCCCTTGTCTATCTACGCTCTTTGAATGATTTATATTGTGACTCTTCTCTACATCTCTCATTTCTATACCCACTTTTAGTCATGTAACAGGGATCCCTATCTGTCTGTATTTTTACATCTTTTATTATTTGTGTCGGGACACTAGCACCCACTCTAGAGACTAGTGCCCAGACACTTGTGTCCATTATGGGCACTTCTATCCTATTCATTTTGTTCATTTCTGTACCCCTGAAAAAATTGAACAAATTGAAAAAATGGATTTAACTACTTCATGGAGCCACAATGGTAAATCTGGAATTCACAGGTAAAATTTTGTGTTTTGGAGAACTTAGAATTGATGTTAAGGTCATTTGGATCATTTGGTGCAATTTCCCTGATATTAGGCTTCACAAGGATTAAAACTAGTCAATTTTGGGTTTAGAATGGATAAAAAGAGAAAAAATGGTTTGGCGGAGGCACTATACTATGTTTCCTCTAACTCCCCAACTCTTTATTTGGCTCAAAGAGTTAGAAAATTTGAAAAAATTTAAAAGAGGGTGAAATTGCAGTGTATTGCAGCATTTTTGGCTTTCTAAGGCCCAAAAAGTACAAGTTCTCCATGGCCTTCTGTTCCCCGATCAGCCAAAATTCCCATAATGCAAAGGATTTGAGCACCTCCTTTGTTGTACGAGGAACACAGATGATTCGATCCCAGACGGTACATGTTCCATAGGGCCTTAAGTTCTCCAAGAGGCCAAAATTTCTGATTTGTTAAGGATGGGGAATGCCTCCAGTGTATTGCAGGTTTGGTGTGAGTTGTGGGCATAGGGGAATCATATGGACCAAGTTCTCAGGGAACTTAAGTTCCCCGCATTGGTCTTCAACCTAAAAAAAAGGAGTCAGGGCAGAGTTTTCATGGTGCGGACAAATCACATTTTCATGGCTTGGGTGGAACAAGTTTCGTATGGTCATCAGTTCCCCACGGAGCCAAAAATTCTATAATACAAAGATGGGGCATCAGGGGTTCATTGGGGCTAAGGAATGAGATGCAAGTACAAATGGAGTGTGGAGAACTTTTTCCCTGTGGAACGAGTTCCCCACAAAGGTCGTGGAGCCGATTTACAAAGCTAGGGAGTTTGGTGTGTCTGGATCAGTAAAAACAGGAACAGAGGGCCTGGCCAACACAAGGACCATGGGGACATGTATTTCCTACAAGCACAAAAACCTCATAGAATCCAAGAATAGTGGATTGCTGGCCGGAATGGCCTATGGAGCACAAGGAGTCACGGGGAATGAGTTTTTCATAGGAACAAGTTCCCTACAATGTACAAAACACCTGCACCAGTGGTCAAGTGACACATGGCCCAGTTGGCAGTGAGTTGGGAGTTAGGGATGGAGCACCTAGATGTAGAGGATGCAAATATTCATGACCCAGATGACCCAAGTTCCACAGTACCCCAAGGGACCCGAAAACCCACATTCACCACAACAAAGGAAAAGGAACAAGCAGTGTAGTGCGGGTATGGCAGAGTTTGGTGACCCTAGAGCCTTTGTTGCCAATGTTCCCCAAAACTTGAAATATCATATTCAAAGGGGCTAAAGTATTAAAATGAAAAAGGTAAAGTGTTAAGGTCAAAAATTTAAATATATTGCAACTGTAACGTGTAAATGTTTCCTCAAACCTAAGAATTTTAAAAAATAGCAAACGACATCTCTAAGTCTGCAGTCTTGTATCTTTTAACTGAGATATGCATTTTTGATCAATCTTATATCCCTGGATTTTTCTTTTTAAGATATACAACATGGAGTCTTTAAAATTCATTTTTGATGGAGATAGGTAGTGAAAATAGAAAAATATAGTCTTGTTCAAAAAATGCATTCCTAGGTTTCCCAGTTGTAAAAATTTAATGTTGAGTGTAGTCTTTTCTCCTTCCATGAAATAAATAGCTTAGGGAATTGAAGTTGGATGGCACACTGGGATATTTTGCAGCTGGATATGGATAGATCATGAAAATTCTTAGGTTCCTCTCCTCTCCTTATCATCCTTCTCCTATATGTTGTAAAAAATGAATCATTTATAAAGGTTAGACATTGTTGTAATGTTGTAATACTTGTGTATTCTCTCCCAAGGAGTTACATTTTGTATTATTGTTCTCAAACCTCATATTTGAATAATTTCATGGTGAATCTTACTTGATATCTCATATATAATGTATTATGCATTCATCTAAGCAATAAAATGCTGGTTTTGTGACTCTAAATCTATCCTAGCTTTTATTTTCTTGTTGCTTTCTTTCCTCTCATTATTTTGTAGGTATTTTTTTAATTCCTCTTCACTATTCAAGGTTGGGAATCTAATGTGTTATAAGGGATTGGAGGTTAAATATTATCTTTGGACTATGGCATTTACACTTCTCTTTCCTTTCTATTTTTCCTTCATTTTCCATATTCATAGTGTCTTTCCACCATCTTTTTGGTGCATCAACTCGTTGATTTAAGATTTCATTTATACAATTCATTCTATCCCTAGTCCTTTGGAGAGTCAATTTAGGATTAAATAAATTTTCTTCAAGCATTAGAAGTAGTGTAGCATTGAAAATAAGAAGAGGAAGTCATCCTTCTCTAGAGGTCTGTCTCGGTTAGCAATCCCACAACTGAGAGATAGACCGATGTTGTCTCAGAATGCATGATCCCCAAAGATCATATCCACGGTACAATTTTGAGGTCCAATAGTTTTGGCATGTCCGATGGGACGACACAGAAGTCAATATCTTACACAGTAGTGCATTACAACACATCTTTTCCACTTTGTTACCTCCACTACTCCAACAAGTTGTGCACGCCCAGTGGGACATTTGAAAGCTTTATTTTCAACATTTTTCTAAGTTTTGGTGTGTAACTTAGTCATTTCTATCCTTTTGAGGATTATTTCTACACATCTGGCGACTCCAACTTTCAAATCAACTGATTACAACAATCAAAGTGCCTCAAGTTCATAAGAAGAATCTAGACAAGGTCAAGAACAAGAGAATAAGTACTATTTTAACATCTACAACTATCACCAGGTAGAGGAAGACAAATTCAAAGGTTGCCATCTCCACTAAAAATAAATATTTCAACACCTCCACCTGGTAGGCCATTTTTACAATCTACCAGAATTCTTAGGCCAATCATGATGGTACGATAATAGCCAAAACATCAAAATCCATTTGTTAATTTCATAGGCAATAGTCCTTTTGCTCTTAATGCTCAAAAACCCATTCCAACATCTGCACTTAAAATTATTCCCTTCTTTATTGGGAAGAATCATGCTACTCTATTTGATCATATACAAGACATTGCAAATGTTTGTGTTATTCATGAGATTGTTGAACAAGATGTAGTTATGAGGATTTTAGCTTCCTCTTTCAAAGGAAAATATTTGCAATGATTCAAGAGTTTGGAAGCAAGGTTAATCACTAATTGGAATACACTATGTAATGCCCTCTAGAATAAATCTGCAATATGCATGCGCCATGTGCCTTTGGCGCCATTTTTATCCTTACTGAACACCCTCTTCCCGTGCGCCTTACCTATTTAGCCACATGTAAGCTGCAATTTTCATACGCCCTGCGCCCGAGCCTGAAAATAACTAACTCTTTCTTCATTAGCACTTCAATGGAAATCAAATAAGCCGTACAACCTTTCTACGTTGGGTTTCGCTTCTTCTTCATGTAGATCAACGGATAAAATTAGAAGAACATATGTCAACATCGAAAAGACCTATCAAATCAAAGGAAAGGCTAAGCCGACGGAGGAAGAAATGAAATACAAATATCGGAGGTCGAAATGCAGAGTCACGGGCCGAATGCGCATGGACGTCGAGACTCGGGGTGGGGCATATCGACATGGAAGAATTATGGGCGAACTCGAGAAAGTTACAAGGAGTCCATGGATGGACAAACTAATAGCGGTGCCTCGCACTTCACCTGGAGGAATCCCAGTCGATTGCCGTCAAACAATGAATTTATGATGGTGGTTGCCCAGTCTTACAACAAAGACACAAGATGTGTCGAAAACAGCAAGGGCGAGGTAGTCATTAACCTCACTGCCCGTCATTTTGAGCTCATACTCGGCATCCCTCACCACCGGCACTTTGTGGCCGTCAGCCAAGCAGAGTGCATCAAGGCCTAGGAAGATAATGAAGACCAATGTATGCAGCTAATGAACGAAGTGTACTTGAAGAACAAAAAGGTAGTAACCCGGTGGCCCCAAATCATCCACCGCAGTGACTTCTCAGAAGAGCTCAGCGATACCATTACTTTCCTGAGCAGGGTCTTCGGGATTTCTGACGCCCATTACTTCCATAAATGGATGCTGCGCTACTTAGAAACAATGAACAAGAATTTTCCTTATCAGCGCTTTTAATGGGGGGAAATCATAAGCAGCACCATCTCAGAGCAACTACAACAATTCAGTACAACAGGAGTGTTCCATATGAACTCCTACATGGTCTACTGCTGCAGCGTCGGAGAGGATTATCCGGGCCTAACCCGAAGTGGAGTTTGGCCTCGGTCAAAATATATGAATATTATCAAGAATTGAGGTTTGGAGAATAGCATCGCCCAATTCGCCAAAATCAACGATGCATTCTTTTATCACATCATCATGCTATTGAGGCCGAATCTATCTCATGGTCGTACAACCAAAAACATAGTGGCAGCCACGGAGAAATGGGGGCCTGTTCACCCAATTTCCCACATTCACCTATCCGAGGGCTGTCATCGACTTTTTGGGAGAGCCAACCAGCTACCGAGGTATCTTTGGGCCTAAGCTGATTCTACTAGAGCTATCAAGGCAAATGGTCACATACCACGAAAAATGCCTTAAAAGAAAGAAGGGTGGAACTCCTTTCCCCCTTAAAGTGGGCGATACACATGCTCCACCCACCACAAGGTGAAGGAAATGTTCGCGAGCTGGAGTTACTTAATTTGAAGCATGACTTCCGAGCCGAGGCCTACCTTCGACCCAAGGGGCTGCTGCCCGCCAAGCAAAGCTTGATCGATCCATGTCCCTCAAATTGAGGATATTTATATTGACGTTCTCCATGAGGTAGAGCTCAGAAGAAAGGATCATTCTCGCCTAGCATTGGTAGAAATCATCCAGTACGGGATAGCCATTGTCCCCAAAGGCTTCCAAACTACGGAAGATGAAGTAGACAAAGTATATAATGACACAGATGGGGACAATTGGCCCTTCCGGCCATTGACAGAAACAAGGCTCCTCAGACAATTGAGGAAAGGGCCAAGAAACTCTGCGTAGGACAGAGCACTGGTGCCGCATGAACGGGCTGATCTACCTCGGGGTAGATTTCACAACCTCCCCATTGGGCAACGCACCTTCACGGTCTAAGAAGCGGCTTAAAGGCAAAGGTGTAGAAGGTGAATCCGGCCTGGTCGGGAAGAATCCCACGAAAGTCCTCCTTCCACGTGCGAGAACAAGTCATAACTCTGGAGGAAGAAATAACAGAGGATAGTCCCATAGGCCCATCCACTCAGGATGTCGGCATTGCTACCACAACAGAGGTCCCTTCTATCCCTTCTTCTTCTCTTCCTTCCCCTCCTCGAGTGACTCAAGCGACCATCCCTTTGGTCGTGTCCTCTGCCTTCTTCTACTCTTTCCCACTTCTTCGTCTATCTTCTCCTCCCTCACCGATATGTCCTCTTCTATTTCTTCCCTCATCTCCGGGCTCCCTTCCCTTCCTATGTCTTACTGCAGCTGCAGATTTCCCTTCCTCTCGTGGACACTTCCTCGGCTATTCTCTCAATGCCACCGCCGCGTGTCTCCACGTTTTCCCCTCTTCTCTGTAGCTGCCTCCTCCTCTCTCTCTGGTCCTTCTTCCATAGGACCAGCCTGATCTCTCGGCGGTGAGCCAATAAAAAGAGGAAAGTTCCCATCGCTCAGATGGACTTTTCGATGATTCCAGACCAAAGGGGCGAAGAAGCATAAGCTTGTTACACGCTTCTCTAAAAGTGTTGCGGTGAGAGAGTCATGGAAATAGCATACCCCGATCCCTCAAAGAGAAAAAGGATCTGTCTCCGATAGATTTTCTTGTGACCCAAGTCACATGGGGACATCTTCTCGAAAGTCTCTGAGGGGAAGCTCTTTCCTGATTGATGCCCTCTGCAAAAGCTTCAAGAAACGAAAGAAGAGAAAAGGCTGCGAAGGAGCAGAAACAAATATCTGCTTGAAGCCTTACGAAGATGGGTAGTGTGCCTCCCACACTACCGCGAAACTTCCGAGCTTCTCGGCCAGGGAGAAAATCAATGAATATGCAAAAATCGGTGAGCGAGGTATGGCGTTTCTACTTGGAGGAGCCAGATCCTCAAGGAAAGTGAAAGAGTGATCACCGAGTTTGTCAATTTGTATCTGAACATCGGAAAGGTGAACAAGGAACTCCAAGCATTAGCGGGTCCCATATCGAAGAGCTAGAACATGCTAGACTCCAACACGAGACCTTTGACAAATGTTCGAATTTTCATTCGATCGAAGATCAGTCAAGTTCGGCGTCTTCGGCCATCCAGGGCCCTCAACAAAACCATGTCCACTCTGACTATCGGATAGATCAGCTTGAATTTGTTAGAAAAATCAACAAGGTAAAGGAAGAGGCCACGGATGCAATGCATCAAATGGAGCGAATTGTTCTCAACATGTCTCCGGGGTTGCTCACTCCTTCCTTTACCTTGAGGTCAGCCGATGAAACCATCCGGATCTTGAGGAGATCGCTTCTCGAGGAACAGGGCCGAGGTCACATTTGACACTTGAATCTATTAACAACCTGCTTGGCCTATAGGGACTTCGCCGGGTTCCTCATTGAGGCGGAGAAGGACTATTCCAAACTCCCGAGAAAAGCTCATAGATGCAGTGGGAGACTTGTGAAGCAATCGGCGAGTGGTACAAGGATCCTTCCCGGGGATCAATTTAGGCCCATGATTAGCAAGTTTTTGGAATACAGCGCTCAGTTCCATATCTCATCACCTGAGCAGCATCAAAAGCAGGCTACCCCCTTTCGGCCACAAGATGATGACGACGAGTAGTTGCTCCTTCTTCTTCTTCTTCTTCTTCTTCTTCTCTCTCTCTCGACTTTCTTGTTGGAATGTCTAAAGTATGTTGGCACAAATGATGACATCATCCATGTTGCATCATGGGATGATGTCATCCATCAAGTTTTCAAAAGTCAACATGACTTTTAGATATTTTGTAAATATCTTTGTAAATAGGTGGTTGGCTCCTTTTTGCCTTCTTTCCTTCTCCTCTTCTATATATATTGGAATACTTGTTGTATTCGGGGTGGACATTTTTTAGATGAAAATAGAAATGAGGAGAGAAAGACTTTGAGCTTTCTTGTAACAGAAGAAAAACAAGCAATACAAATATTGAGGCTTTGTACTGAATACTTGTGTTATACATCAGAGCTTTCTTATGTTAGATCTGTATGTGTTTATTCTGTTAGATTCATATCTACCTTTTTGTCATTTGCTCATCAGTATTGCTTTGTTTGTTTATGTAAGTAGGTTTGGCTCTGTTTACTACCAATCCCAAAACATAAACTTCCCGACCTTTCTGCTTTGGAATTCATTTCTTTTCTTCCTTCGGACCTGCTCTTTCTCTATCCCCTCTTTCATTCCTTTCTTTTCGCATGATCAGAAACCATCTCTTTGGGATGAGATCCCAAACCCCGGCGAATCTTGTGAGATTTGCACAAGATTCCTGCTGGTAGAATAGCAATAAACCAGTTTCGCTTTGCTGACTCAAAGAGGGGCTATGCCCTGCACACTGTTGGCTCGTCTATCCATAGATCTGTCCAGGCGACAGATTTTCGGACCAACAGTTTTTGGCGACTCCGCTGGGGATCGAACGGATCTATCAGATCTATGAAGGTGGTAGGATAGAAAATTAGAAAAAATCAGAAAAATCACTACCTGTTTGCAAACTTGAACTTTTTGTTAAAAATCCAAAATTTTGCAAAAAATGCTCCAAATTGAAAATTTTCTTCTGAGATCCATAGATCGGGCCTAGTTAAAGAGCTTTAGTTCGCTGAGTTTTTATAAAAATCAGTATTTTTCCGTAGATCTGAATTTTTGACTGTTTACCAAAAGTTTGAAACCCTCTGAAAAAGTCAAAACCAGATCTGAAAATCAGCTTGCTAATCTTCTCTGTCGTTTTATCCTCGCTGTTATTTGTCATTAACCGCAATCGGTTTTCTGAAGAGGATAGTTTTTAAATATTTAGAAAAGTACATGCTGCTGGTTTTTGACAGAAAAACCAGAAAATCAGCAAGTACAGCCAAAAAGAAATTTTAAATCTGCGCTACAATATCACAGATCAGGAAGGTACACTGGCAGGTGAACCTTTTACACGCAGCCGGAAAGCTCACGGAGAAACTGATCCGACTTTTGATCTGCTTCAAAGGCACAATTTCAGCGTAACGCCGGCACGTTTTTCAACGCTAAGCTCGGCCGACCGGTCATCCAGGAGCGTCTCACCTCCACGGAGAAAGAATCTTTCACAAGGAGCATCCACGTCCCTTTGTAGCGTTTTGCTACTCAGTGGAACCACCCTTCCAGCCCGTGTTCTCTTTCCAGCCTTTCAAATGGCGGTACCATGGGGAAATGCTATGGGTCCTCTCGCACTGCCACATCTAGTTCACGCGCTCCCTCACGGAAACCGAAAGAATTTTCCCAAATTCGATGGGAGTGGAAATCAAAGCACGGATTCCCACATATCTGCATTCATTATGTCATGCAGTATTTTGGATGTGACTCACGAAGATGTGTCGGTTCACCTTTTTCTGGAAACTCTACAAGGGCCCGCAGCTGAATGGTTTCAACATTTGCCGGCCGGATCTATCACCAGTTGGGCCACCTTGCGGGAGGCTTTTGAAGACAGATACAAGCCTTCAGAGGATGCATTTGCATTATTATCATGGATCACTCACCTGAAGAAGGAGGCCAATGAGACCATGCGTGATTTTATCACCCGGTTCAATGCGTTAATCAATCGTGTCCCTGTTGCCATGCTCCCCACACCGGAAAATCAGAAATGTTTCTTCGTGAACGCCATGAGCTCAAAAGTTAGTTTCTTGCTCCTTCAAGAGCGAGTAGCTACCTTAGTTCTCGCTCAGGCTGCTGCCATTCGGATAGAAGATAATTTGATAATATCTGGTGAGTTGAAAAAGGAATCATCCAAGTCCAAATCTTCAGACCCTTCGCCTACTACTTCGTCTGATCCGGCATTCCAAAAGATGGCGAACGATTTGCTCGCATTAAAGAAGCAGTTGGCCCAGGCTCCTAGTTCCTCATACCGGGATGTTCCACGAAGGAGTTTCGTTCCCAATAATGTTTCACAAAGGCCGCGTCTACCTGCAACTGCTCCACGGTTGGCGCTTGAAGCTCCTCCGGTCAATGCTCTGGCCGAGATTGAAGAAGAAGAGCAGTACTATGAAGAACCTTCATCTCAAGGTGAAGATGATCAAGATGTCGGTGAGCCGACTGGCGACTCTACTATTGGATATATGGAATTTGATGAGGAAGAATCTGATGAAGAAGAGGGTACTCAGGGCTATGCAAGCGGACAATCATATGTTGTTTTTACCCGCTCGCAAGGAAAAGAAGCAGAAGTGGCTGCCCATGTGCAGAAGGAGAAGGCCGTGTCAAACGTGCCTCCAACCATTGCTAAAAGAGGTAATCCTCTTCTACTCAACTCCTGTTAAGTCTTTTACAAAGAAATATTTTCCCCCATCTCTCCTCCAAATCAACCCCTCATATTCCTATCAAGATCGGTAACCTGTTCCACCATCGCGAGGAGAGGACTCATTCCCTCACCAGCGAACCCTTGGCCACGTTTGATATCATAGATCATTCTAAAAAGACCAAGATCTAAATGTCAGTACGAAGTGAGTACCTTGATCAAATCCCGAATGACTTGTAAGATTAACTAAATATATTCAGAGTCAAGCTGTTATATCTAAGCAGGTTTCCCCGAAAGGAATCCTTTCCACTCCTCCTGAATCTCGCATAAATGTTGCCTCAACATCTGCATCAGGCAAGATTGAGCCTTTTTATCTCTCCCTCCTAATCAATGGCCATAAGTTGAGTAACTGCATAATTGATTCTGGAGCTTCGGATAACGTCATGCCGGCGAAAGTCACCCATGCTTTGGGTCTCACCCTTACCAAGCCTTTTGGCAGATGTTATTCCTTGGAAACCAAGCAGGTGCCGTTGATTGGTCAAATCAAAGACGCGCAATTTGCATTTGCGGCATTCCCTGATAAGAGGGTAAAGATGACCGTCCTTGTCGCTGACATTCCAGCAGCCTATGGGATTCTGCTGGGAAGAAGTTTCTGCAGCGAAGTTGGTGGAGAAATTCATATGGACTGGTCTAAAGCTAAAATTCCCGTCAAAGGTGTAATGCAGACATTAGAGCCAGAATCACAAAAGAAATACTTGGTTACTAGCTCCGAAGACCCCAAGGCCCAAATCCTTTTTGAATCATCAGGGATGGGGAACTACTTCTTGTCTACTGAGACGGATAAAACGGGTGTTCTCGTTCAGGAAAAGGATCTTAATGAGATCTGGACCTTGCAGTTTGATGGCAGTTGCGCAACTAGTGGATGTGGCACCGGGGCTGTGCTGATATCTCCCGAAGAGGAGGTAATTCCTCTCTCTTTCAAATTGCAGTTTTTCAACACTAACAATACTGCTGAGTATGAATCTCTGTTACTCGGTATGCAAGCCACAAAGGAAAGAGGAATTAAAAATCTAAAAGTGCAAGGTGATGCGAGTTGGTTGTAAACCAAGTCAAGAGGATTTATCAAGTAAAAAATGAGAGGCTCAGGCACTACCGTAATGCAGTATGGGACAGCATCGAAGAATTTGATGCTTTTTCAATAGAGGCAATTCCAAGAGCTCAAAATGACATGGCCGATTCATTGGCCGTTTCAGCATCTCTGATGCTCCCACACCCAGGTTTGAAAATAGACAAATACACCATTGAGGTGGTTTTCCGCCCAAGTGTGCCAGACAATTCCCAGCATTGGCAAGTTTTTAATGATGACAATCAACTCATTGCCTTTCTGGAAAAATCGGAAAATTTTGAGGAGTTGCATTTTGAAGGATCTACTTACATGCCGTGAATCGATCACCGGTCAAAACCACGAATCAAAAGAGAACGACGGCATATGTCAGCTCAAAGGAAATAAAATTCCGAAGGGCCTGGTTTCTCTGGAACGGTTGTTCGACAGGCATGATCGTTTTGTGAAAAAGAAGAGGCGAGATGATCCTGACTCATCCCCAGAGACCGAACCAGTCAATATAGGTTCGGAGACACATCCGTAATTTGTGAACATTGGAAAATGTTGCACGCCAGAAGAGAAGCGGAAATTTGTCAAGTTGCTAAAGAAATACATGGATGTGTTGGCATGGTCCTATGCCGATTTAAAGTCCTTCAAGCCAAAGGACGTTCAGCATGATATCCCATTGAAAGAAGACGTCAAAGCCTTTCGCCAGAAGCAGAGGCACTATAATCCTAAGATCTCGGGCACTATCCAGGCCGAAATTCAGAAGATGCTGGATGCAAGAATCATCTTCCCGATCCATCACAGTACTTGGGTAGCAAACATTGTGCCAGTACGCAAGAAGAACGGTGAAATACGCATATGCGTAGATTTTCGAAACTTGAATCAGGCGTCCTTAAAAGACAACTACCCACTTCCAATAATGGATCAAGTTACGCTGACGATGGCTTGGATCGAGATGCTTGTCCATGCTTGATGGTTTTTAGCTACAATCAGATTGAGGTCTCGCCTGAAGATCAATTCAAAACAACATTCACTACTCCCTGGGGTACATTCGCCTACAGCAGAATGCCTTTTGGTTTAACCAACGCTGGTGCCACTTTTCAGCGGGCCATGGATTTGGCATTCAAAGGTATGATGGGAAAGGTCATTGTGGTTTATCTAGATGACTTAACTGTGTTCTCTAAAAAATGAAGTGATCATTGTGATCATTTGGAGCAAGTATTGGCCAGATGCCGAGAGCATGGGATTTCCCTAAACCAAAAAAGTCTGTTTTTGGAGTCACAGAAGGAAAGCTTCTAGGGCATGTCGTTAGCAAGGAAGGAACAAGGATAGATACTGAAAGAGTTAAGGCTATTTAGAGCCTTACTTTGCCTACAAGCAAGACTGGCGTTCATTCTTTCTTTGGAAAGGTGAACTTCCTTAGGCGTTTTGTTCCCGACTTTGCTGAGAAGACTCGCCACATATTAAACATGATGAAGGGGACACCAACTTTCAGATGGAGTGAAGAGGGGAAAAGGTCGTTTGAGGAAATAAAAGCTTCTGTTGCTCATGCACCGGTCCTGGTATGTCCCGATTTCTCCAAAGATTTTATCATGTATAGTTATGCATCTGAGCATACTGTGTCTGCAATATTAATGCAAAAGAATTCAGAAGACGTTGAATCCCCGATTGCATTCATGAGTTCTCCTCTCAAGCCTCACGAACTAAAAATGACTCAACTGGAAAAGCATGCCTTTGCCGTTGTCAAAGCAGTTAAGAGTTTCAGGTACTATATTTTAAATTCTCATACAGTAGTACTAGTTCCTGACACAGCAGTGAAGTCAATCCTAACTCAACAGGAGTTAGGGAGCTTGCGAGGAAATTGGATTGCAAAGGTCCAGGAGTACGATCTGGATATAAAACCAACCAAGCTGGTGAGAGGCAAGGGCCTATGTCAGCTTATGGCTGAAAACAAAGTTTTAGAAAGCCCTAAGGAAAAAGATGATTGTACCAATGAAGCGCAAAGCCCTCTGGAGGAAACCCATTCTCTACCTCTGGTCCTATTTGTTGCAACCAGCGATGAGTGGTATTCAGATATTGCTTTCTTTCTCACCTACGGTGAATGTCCAACCCACCTAACCGCAAAGGAGAAGCGCACTACAAAGCTCAGGGCAGGCCAAGTATGTCATATGGGATGACGGTTTATACAAGCGCGAATAGATGGTGTCTTCCTGCGATGTGTCGACAAACCCCAGCAGGTGAGACTACTAGAAAGTTTTCATAATTCAGCTGTGGGAGGCCATTTCTCTTCCTCATAATCGCTTTGCACAGATCATTCGAGCCAGGTACTATTGGCCGACGCTCTTCCAAGATACAGCTACCTGGGTAGCAAAGTGTGAACCTTGCCAGCAGTTCGTCGGCAAGCCCAAGCTGGCTGCCTTTCCCCTAAGGCCGGTTATTATCAACGAGCCATTCAGGCAATGGGGAATTGATTTTATTGGTGCACTCAACCCCCAATCGAGTGCGGACATAGTTATGTCCTAACAGCAATGGATTACTTCACTAAATGGGTGGAAGCCATACCTGTCAAACATGCCACTTCTGAGGTTGTTTGTAATTTCATTAAAGAAAATATTATTGTCAGGTTCGGCGTGCCCAACAAGATTGTTGCTGATAATGCTTCTAACTTCTCCTCACGAGAAGTTATTAGTTTTTGTTATGAATATGGAATAACTTTGGCTCATGCCTCAGATTATTACCCTCAAGGAAATGGTCAGGCAGAATCCAGCAACAAGAACTTGGTGACCATCATACGAAAACTGGTGGAAGCAAATCAACGAATGTGGCACAAGTCCTTATACGACGCTTTGTGGGCAGACCGCATTACTCCCAAGAGGTCTCTCGGTATGTCACCTTTTCAAGTGTTATATGGCACTGATGCCGAGCTTCCCATTTCTGTTGAACTCCCTGCTCTGCGCTTGGCACGAGCCATTGAAGATGAAACTTTCCAGAATTCTCTAGAAAAAGGATCATGTATACGCGCGAACTTGAAGAAAAGAGAGTAAGGGTGGTCGACAGGATCACCGAACATCAGAATCAAGTCAAGAGACTGTTCGATAAGAAAGCCAAGCAGAGGGATTTTCAAGTGGGAGATCTCGTTCTTTTGTGGGACAAGCGAAGAGAGCCAAAGGGCATGCACGGAAAGTTTGGATTCCCTGTGGAGAGGGCCCTTCAAGATCAAGTAGCTCAACGGAGAGAATAGTTTCTATCTCTCATATCTAGATGGGCCAGCTCCGCTTCCCTATAGCGGGCAGCATCTGAAGATTTTCAGGAAGTAGAGCTTGCTCTCTTCTTTGTATAGTTTTCTTTAAGTTGTGTGTTTGTTTTCATCGTGTGTTTGCTTTCGGTTTGTTGTGTGTTTCCCTTTGTTCTCCCTCCGGTCCCCCTTGTTTTTGACTCTGTTACCCAATGGATAGGCACAAGTGATCTGGGATTCTCTACCCCCGAGTTTGCTCAGGGATAGTCCCCAGAAAGAGCCAGCTGTTATCCCGTAAAATTGACAAGGGCAATTTTACCGATAACCATACCAAAATTTTGTTCCGATCCCTCGTTAGGGATCCCTTGCGTTCGAAACGTTGTAAAATCCCTTCCCAGGAAATCTGGTTTTTCGAACTTAGTCTTTTGAGCCTTTTTTGGCTGGGCGCATGAAATTGCTTTGTAACACCAACTTTTGGTGCGCCCCCTTTAAAACCTTTGGCGCATGATTTTCAGTGTCAACACACCTTTCGGTGCGCCAAAGTGTGTTGAGCCTTCCTTGCGTGCGCCAAGGCGCATGCGCCTTCATGTTGGCACAACGTTTGTTGCGCCACTTTTTGGTGCGCGAAAGGCGCACATAATCTTATTATAACACAATGTTTTGGTGTGCCAAAGGGCGCACATAATCTCATGTCGACATAGCGTTTGGTGCGCCAAAGGCGCGCTTAATTTCCTGCTGGCAAACGTTTTCATGCGCCAAAGGGCACACGCTTTTCCCTGTCGACAGCAACTTTCATGCGCCCTTTAAAAAGTGGGTGGCACATTTATGACCAGCTCACCTATATATATATGTGTTTGCGCGCCCAAATGTCATTTTCACTATTCGCAGAGCACGTGATTTCCTTTCTCTGAGCCTGTCAGCCCCTGCCTCGTCGTTTTCAACACGTTGTGGACCCGTTCTCGAGATTTTCTCTATTTATCCGGGTAAGTGCTCTCGTCTCTTCCATGTGTTTTGTTTCTGGTTCTTCTTGCTTGCTGGTTGGTTTTTGAGTGCATGTGTTGAGCTTTTTCCCCATGTTGTCTTTCCCTACCTTCCTCTTTCCAGATCTGCTGGAGGAGGACGTTATCTTGAAACAATGGTTTGTAACCCTCCTGGTTTTAACCATTTCATTTACCTAAATGGCCTGTCAAAAAGGAAAGGAGGAGATGAAGAGATCTACACCATGTAAAAACCCCTTTGAAGAGTGATTTAGTTCACTGTTTCTCTCTTGCCTTCGGCGCATCTGTCACCCCTGCAACATGAACAAAACCCGCGCCAATGGCGCACCCATCATACTTGTTGCATCAAGTTTTCATGTGCCCCTCAGGGCGCGCCTCTTTCACATCTGCAAGTACTAAACTTGCCCCTTTGCGCACCATCCTTCCTTGCTGCATCACATTTCCATGCGCCATGGCGCACCCATCATCCATGCAACACAAGCTTTATCTCGCTCTAAGTACAAGTCTTTGAAGGCGCGGCGCATCCCGATTACAATAACATCATGTTGTGTAAACCTTTCGTGCGTCGCGCATGCTCCCTTTAGCACATGAAAAGTTCTTGTTACACGAACCATCCATGTGCCAAAGGGCGCACAAATCCCAATGCAACATGAAAATTCCATGCGCCAAAGGGCGCATCCTCACACTATGTAACATGCACTTTTCATGCGCCCTCTATAAAATGCAATCTGCAGTATGCATGCGCCATGCGCCTTTGGCGCCAGTTTTATCCTTGCAACACCCTCTTCCTGTGCGCCTTACCTATTTAGCCCTGTAAGCTGCAATTTTCATACGCCCTGCGCCCTGAGCCTGAAAATAACTAACTCTTTCTTCTGTTAGCACTTGATGGGAAATCAAATGGTACGATGACAACCTTTCTATGTTGGGTTTCACTTCTTCTTCATGCGAGATCAACGAGATAAACTTAGAAGAACATATGTCAACATCCAGCAAAAGACCTATCAAACTGAAAGGAAAGGCTAAGCCGACGGAGGAAGAAATGAAATACAAATATCAGAGGGTCAGAATGCCCGAGTCACAAGCCGAATGCAGCATGGACGTCAGAGACTCAGAATTGGGGCATATCGACATGGAGGAATTGCAGGCGAACTCGAGAAAGTTCTGAGGAGTCCATGGATGGAAAAACTAATAGGCGGTGCCACTGCATTCATTTGGGAGGAATCCCGTCGTCACCGTCAACAATGAATTTATGATGGTGGTTGCCCAGTCTTACAACAAAGACACAAGATGTGTCGAAAACAGCAAGGGCGAGGTAGTCATTAACCTCACTGCCCGTCATTTTGAGATCATACTCGGCATCCCTCACCACCGGCACTTTGTGCCGTCAGCTGCCAGCGAGTGCATCAAGGCACAGGAAGATAATGAAGACCAATGTATGCAGCTAATGAATGAAGTGTACTTGAAGAACAAGAAGGTAGTAACCCGGTGGCCCCAAATCATCCACCGCAGTGACTTCTCAGAAGAGCTCAGCGATACCATTACTTTCCTGAGCAGGGTCTTCGGGCTTTCTGATGCCCATTACTTCCATAAATGGATGCTGCGCTACTTGGAAACAATGAACAAGAATTTTCCTGATCAGCGCTTTTGCTGGGGGGAAATTATAAGTAGCACCATCTCCGAGCAGCTACAACAATTCGGCACAACGGGAGTATTCCATATGAACTCCTACGTGGTCTACGCTGCAGCGTCAGAGAGGGATTATCCAGGCCTAACCCGAAGTGGAGTTTGGCCTCAGGTCAAAATATATGAATATTATCTAGAACTGAGGCTGGAGAATAGCATCGCCCAATTCACCAAAATCAACGATGCATTCTTTTATCACATCATCTGCCTGTTGAGGCCGAATCTGACTCATGGTCGTACGACCAAAAACATAGTGGCAGCCACGGAGAAATGGGGGGCCCTGTTCACCCAATTTCCCACATTCACCTATCTGAGGGCTGTCAACTTTTTGGGAGAGCCAACCGGAGCTCTTGAGGTATCTTGGGCCTAAGCGATTCTACTAGAGCTATCAAGGCAGCTGGTCACATACCACGAAAAATGCCTTAAAAGAAAGAAGGGTGGAACTCCTTTCCCCCTCACAGTGGGCCGATACACATGCTCTACCCACCACAAGGTGAAGGAAATGTTCGCAGAGCTGGAGTTACTTAATTTGAAGCATGACTTCCCAGCCAGGCCTACCTTCGACCCAGGGGCTGCTGCCAAGAGCAAAGCTTGATCGATCCATGTCCCTCAAATTGAGGATATTTATATTGACGTTCTCCATGAGGTAGAGCTCAGAAGAAAGGATCATTCTCGCCTAGCATTGGCAGAAATCATCCAGTACGGGATAGCCATTGTCCCCAAAGGCTTCCAAACTACGGAAGATGAAGTAGACAAAGTATATAATGACACGGATGGGGACAATTGGCCCTTCCCGGCCATTGACGAAATAAGGCTCCTCGAGACCGATTGAGGAAGGGCCAGAAACTCTGCGTAGGACGAGCACAGTGCCTGAATGAGCGGGCTGATCTACCTCGGGGTAGATTTCACAACCTCCCCATTGGGCAATGCACCTTCACGGTCCAAGAAGCAGCTTAAAGGCAAAGGTGTAGAAGGTGAATCTAGCACCATTCAGGAAGAAGCCCCTGAAAGTCCTCCTTCCACAGCGCCAGAACAAGTCATAACTCTGGAGGAAGAAATAACATAGGATAGTCCCATAGGCCCATCCACTCAGGATGTCGGCATTGCTACCACAACAGAGGTCCCTTCTATCCCTTCTTCTTCTCTTCCTTCCCCTCCTCGAGTGACTCAAGCGACCATCCCTTTGGTCATGTCCTCTGCCCTTCTTCTACTCTTTCCCCTGCTTCTTCGTCTATCTTCTCCTCCCTCACTGATCTGTCCTCTTCTATTTCTTCCCTCATCTCCGGGCTCCCTTCCCTTCCTATGTCTTCTGCATTTGTAGTTTCCCTTCCTCCCATGGACACTTCTTCGGCTATTCTCTCAATGCCACCACCGCGTGTCTCCATGTTTTTCCCCTCTTCTACTGTAGCTGCCTCCTCCTCTGTCTCTGGTCCTTCTTCCATAGGACCAGCCTGGATCTCTCAGCAGCTGAGCCAGCAAAAGAGGAAAGTTCCCATCGCTCCGATGGACTTTTCAGTGATTCCAGCCAAAGGGGAAGAAGCGAAGCTTTGTTACACGCTTCTCTAAAAGTGCTGCGGTGAGAGAGTCATGGAAATAGCATACCTCGATCCCCTCAAAGAAAAAAGGATCTGTCTCTGACATATTTTACTGTGACCCAAGTCACAATGGGGACATCTTCTGAAAGTCTCTAGGGGGAAGCTCTTTCTGCAGTTGATGCCCTCTGCAAAAAGCTTCAAGAAACGAAAGAAGAGAAAAGGCTGCGAAGGAGCAGAACAAATATCTGCTTCAATCCTTACGAGAAGATGGGTAGTGTGCCTCCCACAATGCCGCTTGAAACTTAAGAGCTTCTTGGCCAGGAGAAAATCAATGAATATGCAAAAATCGGTGAGCAGGGTATGGCCATTTCTACTTGGAGGAGCCAGATCCTCAAGGACAGTGAAAGAGTGATCACCGAGTTTGTCAATTTGTATCTGGAACATTGGAAAGGTGAAAAAGGAACTTCAAGCATTAGCGGGTCCCATATCAGAAGAGCTAGAACATGCTAGACTCCAACACGAGACCTTTCAACAAATGTTCGACTGTTCAGTCGAAGATCTGGTCAAGTTCGGTGTCTTCGGCCATCCAAGGGCCCTCAACAAAACCATGTCCACTCTGGACTATCGGATAGATCAGCTTGAATTTGTTCTAGAAAAATCGACAAGGTAAAGGAAGAGGCCTGGATGCAATGCATCAAATGGAGCGAATTGTTCTCAACATGTCTCCAGGGTTGCTCACTCCTTCCTTTACCATTAGGTCAGCTGATGAAACCATCCGGATCTTCAAGGAGATCGCTTCTCAAGGAACAGGGCCAGAGGTCACATTTGACACTTGAATCTATTAACAACTGCTTGGCCTACAGGGACTTTTTGGGTTCCTCATTGAGGTGGAGAAGGACTATTCCAAACTCCCGAGAAAAGCTCATAGATGAGTGGGAGACTTGTGAAGCAATCGCGAGCGGCACAGGATCCTTCCCGGGATCAATTTGGGCCCATGATTAACAAGTTTTTTTGAATACCGTGCTCGAGTTCCATATCTCATCACACGAGCGACATCAAAAGCGAGGCTACCCCTTTCGGCCGCGATGATGATGACGGCGAGTAGCTTCTCCTTCTTTCTTCTTCTTCTTCTTCTTCTTCTCTCTCTTCTTCGACTTTCTTGTTGGAATGTCTAAAGTATGTTGGCACAAATGATGACATCATCCATGTTGCATCATGGGATGATGTCATCCATCAAGTTGTCAAAGTCAACATGACTTTTAGATATTTTGTAAATATCTTTGTAAATAGGTGGTTGGCTCCTTTTTCCTTCTTTCCTTCTCCTCTCTTCTATATATATTGGAATACTTGTTGTATTCAGGGGTGGACATTTTTTAGATGAAAATATAAATGAGGAGAGAAAGACTTTGAGCTTTCTTGTAACAGAAGAAAACAGTAATACAAATATTAAGACTTTGTGCTGAATAGTGTGTTATGCATCATACCTTTCTTATGTTAGATCTGTATGTGTTTATTCTGTTAGATTCATATCTACCTTTTTGTCATTTGCTCATCAGTATTGCTTTGTTCGTTTATGTAAGTAGGTTTGGCTCTGTTTACTACCAATCCCAAAACATAAACTTCCCGACCTTTCTGCTTTGGAATTCATTTCTTTTCTTCCTTCGGACCTGCTCTTTCTCTATCCCCTCTTTCATTCCTTTCTTTCCGCAGTCTGAAACAATCTACTGGGATGAGATCCCAAACCCCCGAAGGCAGAATACTGTGAGATTTGCACAAGATTCCTGCTGGTAGAATAGCAATAAACCAGTTTCGCTTTGCTGACTCAAAGAGGGGCTATGCCCTGCACACTGTTGGCTCATCTATCCATAGATCTGTCCAGGCGACAGATTTTCGGACCAACAAAACGAACTACTTAACCCTCACATTGTTGTTGAGGCTTAAGGTCAACATTTTGGTGTCTGAGCCCAGGTCCAGCTAACTAATATCTAAAGGAGGGTAGAGGGAGGAAGGAGATAATTTTAAAATAAGGAAAAAAATTAAAAAAATGTATATGTTTTGTGGAAATAAGATTAAGATGAAGATTTTTCTCACCCTCTTTTAGAGGGTTAAGCACCATAGGATGATGAGAGAGAAGGGGGATGATCCAAAAGATGTAACTGTTAAGATTTTATGGGGTGATGGTTGGGGTAGAAGAAATACTAGGACATGAAAAATGGGGAAAAAAATATCACATAGTTATTTAAGATAGTTGGAGAGATTTGTAATAGATGTATTGTCATAAAAAGAAGGATATTAGATGGAAAGATGGAAAGAAAGAGGTTAGAAAAATAAGGGATGAATAAGAAATTAAATGAAAGGAAGGAAAAATGAAATTAATAAAGAATTAAAAGTTAGAGAAAATCAATACACCACCCACTTTAAGTGGAGGCCAACTAATAGCTACCCTGAAATGGAGGAAAACATATAATCTTATGTTATAATTCATGTGTTGAGTAGAGACCATAAATCAATGGTTACACTATGGATGGAAACCATCATGAGACAATTTTAGTAGATAGAGACAATGTGGAAGAAGCAGAGAAGAATGTTGAATAATTATAAAAAAGAAAATAAGAAGTAGAAAAGGATACATAGAAGTAGGTTTAGAAGAAGGATAAACATTATAACCATTCCAAGAAGCGATAGAATTTTTAGTAAGCAAAAAACCCATGAGATGGTGCTACGGGCATGGGCCTACCTATATATGTTTGTCTATATGGGTTCTAGGGACTATGGGTGATCTGGGAGTGGGGTCGGGGAGAAGGGTGGACTGAATCGCCTCTGCCTAAGGTATATATCTCATCTCATCGAGATATTAAAGGTAGAAAGTTATCTGTGGAGAAATAAAGTTATTAAGAGATGTCATGAAAAGCCACATACCGCGTAACCAAGACCCCAATGGAATTGAACCCCTCATAATGGTCATCATACCCTATACCAAAACAAACATTGTTAGGAAAGATATAAATAAGAGAAGACATGGAAAGAAGATACAGACAACTGAGAGAATAAAAAGAGAGAAGTATTTGACAATTTCAGGAGATTCTAGGAGCCATCTACTTAATTGTGAATGAGAAAGAATAATTGCAGTGGGAAATATGAAATAAGGAGTTACTAATCAAACTTATTTTTCGAGACGAGAAAAATGTTAATAGGGTTCTTCATCATTTGGTTGTCTCGAGGATGAGACAACGTTTGAAGTTGGGGGATGATGTTGAGAGTTATTCATATTATGAATTTGTTTTATGATGTTACGGGATTTATATAAGAATTATAATATATAATATAAGATAAAAACATATTAAAATAATAATAATGAAGAATATGTAATATTTTACACAAGGAAAATACATAAATACCATGATATATGTGTAAATACCCACTAATTACTAGTTAATAATGCAAATAAGTGTTAACCAAAGGTTACCACGAGTCATTATGAGTGAAAAGTCATAACATTTACCTTTTAAAGGCTATATAATGATGTAAAATGAGGAGAGAAGAGGATATCATGAAAATGAGTGGGGGTAATATAATCATGAAGAGTAATGAGAGAAATCAATGTAAGAAGTGAAGGATATGAATATAATCAATTAAAACATATAATGATGAATTTTATGTAATTATGATCAATATATGTGTGATATTGGTGGTTTGAACCATTGATGTTTTGAGTAATATGTTTACTCATGTTTAATAAAGGATAAATAATTATGTTATAATATATTTAGACCCTTTTGTGTGATATTAGCTCTAGCTGGGGAAAACAAACTACTTAACCCTCACAGTGTTGTTGTTAAGGCTTAAGGTCGAAATTTTGGTGTTTGACATTTCGACCTTAAGCCTTAACAACAGCAGTGTGAGGGTTAAGTATTTTATTTTCCCCAGATAGATCTAATATCACACAAAAGGGTAGATATATATTATAACATAATTATTTATCCTTTATTAAACATGACTAAACATATTACTCAAAACATCAATGGTTCAAACCACTAATATCACACATATATTGATCATAATTACATAAAATTCAGCATTATATGTTTTAATTGATTATATTCATATCCTTCACTTTTTACATTGATTTCTCTCATTACTCTTCATGATTATATTACCTCTTCTCACTCATTTTTGAGATATCCTCTTCTCCCTTCATTTTACATCATTATATAGCCTTTAAAAGGAAAACGTTATGAATTTTTACCCATAATGACTTGTGGTAACCATTGGTTAACACTTATGTACATTATTAACTAGTAATTAGTGGATATTTACACATATATCATGGTATTTATGTATTTTCCTTATGTAAAATATTAAATATTCTTCATTATTATTATTTTAATATGTTTCTATCTTCTACGATATATTATAATTCTCATATAAATCTCGTAACATCATAAAAAAATCATAATATGAATAACTTTGTCAAAAATGACAAAGAACAATTAAAAGTTTATCACAACTCCATGCACGACACAAACAATATTTTATTTGATAGCAATAGGAAGATGATATTTTATTGTAAACATAGCAATACATATTTTTTTCCATTAACATATATAAATTACAATAATATACAATGAATTACAACCACGTTGTTTCCCCATCTTATTTGCATCTTACAAAACCATGTGAGCATGAGTAAATGAAAATCGATGGCATGGCATCCACCTAAATCTAGCATAATTATCATTTTTGTTTTTCTATTTACATGATAATACACATGTCACAAGAGAGTGTAAGGGACATCTATTCATTTCATTTCTTAACTAAGGGTGGAGAGAGAAATAGATTGAGAAGAGAGAGAAGAGAGAAGCACTTATTTTCCAAAATTTATGTTTCACACAACAAGACACAAGAGAGTTTCATACATTTATTTATAAGTGTCAATAAGTTTTCACAATGGTTTATTGTCTTGACTAAGGTCCTGCGGCCTTATTTTACATTTTTCTACTAGTTGCAAAAATGTCTCATTTCGCTCAAAGGATAAGAAAGCACATTCAAAACTATATTTTGATAGGAAAATGCACAATGGGTGAATTCCTATGTGTCCTCCTATATACCAAGAATTCACAAGAATCGACGAAATTGGAATCGTGCAAAAGCTTTACAATTGGCGACTAGTTTTCAGGTCATCGATTTACGATTGGCTAGTTACAAAAGCATATTAGTTTAGCTCAAGGGATAAGAAATGAATTCCAAAAAATTACTATTGATAGATGAATAATCAATGGAAAAATTCCTACATGATCTCCTATATATAATTAATTCACCAAAGTCAAAAAAAGCAGAGAACTATGAAACGGGTGATGAATGACGACTTGTTTTAAGAGCCACCAAATAATGGTGGTCCAGTTTTACCTAGTCAAACAACGATTAAATGCCTACAAAACCCTTTTTCCAAACTAGCTAGAAATTTTATTTTCCCCAAACTAAAGGTTAAAATCAATTATCTAGTATAAATAATAAATGTTTTTGAAGGAGGAAAAACAATCCTTTGCTCAGGGTCCAAACGGTGAGCCAAAATAAAAACCAACTTCTTCCTTTTATCAGCTCCCTAAAACTACAAAATAGGGTAACATGGCTCCTAGAGGGGTGGAGATGAGAGAACAAATGGTCAATTGGGGTCAATCTAAAACTTGATGTGACTCCCCACATAACAAAGGACATAGAAGAAACTTAACATCCCTTTTTAGGATCTCAAAAGGTTGTTTTGCAGTTATCTGAAGATTGCATTTTCCTAACTTTGCAAGGTAGATAAAATGGTTGTTTTAGTTGACAACTCATCTAAACTATTTTCGATACCGGTATTGGGCTGGCACAACTTGTTGGTGTGTATTATTTTCCACATCATTAGGTTAGTCATCTCACTTAGGTGAGATCATAGGTCCACGTGTCATTTAGGGGTCACCATGAGATTCTCTTACGCGTCAGTGCGTCATATGCGTCATTGGGAGTTATACTTCTATTCTGGGAATGTAACTACCCCTCTCCATTTAAGTTGTCATGATTGGATTATTGGGGTTACTCAGTACCTCCTATATGTACACCCCTTTGGATCTATGAGATAGAGGAGAGTTTTGTGGCTTATCGAGGATCTGCCCATTTGTCAAATCTTTGCATGCACATTCGGTTGATACTTGCTCCTCCCAAGATCTCTTCACACCGTCGCTCATATTTACGCTGATGTGCATGTCATCCCTCATGATCCTCACTTGCGGGTTTTTGTACCCTCTTACATGGTATCAGAGTAGATCTTGTGGTTCTGTGCACTCTTCAGCATTGATCGTGTGTTTTCTGGCTTCCGGTGTGATATTCATATTCTCGTGTGTGTGTCATAATGGAAATTCTAACCGTGCTCTTCTTGCATTGATTTCAGGTGTTTATACCTCCATTCGGGTTGTTCGTGGTTTATTTTTGGGTGTTCGTGGTTTTGAGGCACTTCAGAATATTTGGTTACAGTTTTGGGCATTTTATAGTTTCAGATTTGAGTTTTTCACGAGTTGGTTCTTGGCAACTCACCACTCACTCTACCGCCTGGCTCATTTTCTGACTCGCTCGGCCTGCATTGGTAGTGGCTCAACATGTTTTCCATTCACTGCCTTGGTCTCTACAACCTTTTCTAACTTTTCTTCTACCTTCACTGATCTGGTTCTGAGTTTCTTGCTTTGGGGGTTGTTACATTGGTCTTTGACTCAGCTCGCCGTTTGCATTGTTCATTCGTTCTGGCTTTGCAATTCTTTTGCTTGGGTCTGTTTGACTTTCCTCGACCTACGTGTTTGGGTGCATTGCTTTGGGTTTGAGTTTCAATCTTTGAGATTCGGTTTCTTTCATCTCCCTTCACTGGCACTTAGAGTGCTTTGTGTATGGTGCCTTGTACACCATTCCACATCATTTGTGCATGGTCCTTGACTCTAGCATCACTTCGCTCTCCCTAGCTCCCTACACGTGTTGATCTTCCTAGACTAGTTCGGTGTTCCGTAATGTGAGGATTCTTCACCCATCTGAGTTTCTCAGCCCTCTATGTACCTTCTTCTTAGCATCTAACATTCTGGCTCCTGCGCATGCTCCTGAGCTTGGCCACCCCCTGGTTTGGTGGCTTTGTGTTCATGTACCTAACGGCATCATTGTGGTTGGCATTCCCATCTCAAGCTCCTTCTTCTTGGGATCTCTACAGTCCTATGACCCCGACTATCACAGCTTTCCATACCTGCACCTCCCTGACCACTCTCTGCTCGTTTCAGAATTTTGGCTTTGTGTGTCCTACTCCCTCTCTACGTGTCACTCCACTTGGGCTTCCCACCTGACTCTATGGCACATTGCACTCGCTGGTCCAACGGTCAACTCACCAGCATTTTTCAGTGATTTCTCCTTGCATGCTCCTATAGTGACCTGCAACACCTCAACTCTGTGCATCCATCTTGGCAGCTACACGTGGACCTGGTCATTATTGGCAATATCATCTTCATTGCCCGTGGCTCTTGCTGTGGAGATAATAAACGAGCTTGGTCAACAATCAAGCAGCTCGGTGCCACATGACTTAACAACGTGGGCCCCCACAATCCCTTTTAGAATTGTTTGTAGGTTAAAATAATCCCCATTTTTTATGTTTTGAGGTAAAAACATTCCTTGTATGGCATTGTAAACTATTTTAAGGCTTCATTTTGCTTATATCATGCCCTTCCTATGTGTGTCGAAGATGGAGGGCAAGTTCCTGGGTTGGTAGGAGGCTAATCTCCCCTCATAAGCAAAACAAACCCTACCTAAAATTTGATGCCATTTCTAATGAGTACCCACATGACACCCTTTGCACCCATTTTGGGAACTTTTTAATCAGTTTGCAATGCTTATTGGCATTTTCCATCAGTTGTGGGAATTGTATTTATGCTATAAATTTTGACTTACTGCTCGTTTTTAGCACTTCTTTGGTAAATTTTTCATGATTTCTCACACTTTATGTGATGGGATTGTCATTTTTGTAAATGCACTACTTTATAAGGTGCCGCATTCTGAGGGGTTAACTAGTACTCTTGGGCTTTTACACACAGAAGCATTATCGGCCGAGTCCGATGTCTTGCTTTTGTGCACATTGCACTTTTTGATTCCACATCATGGAGGGTGCTCTTTCTAGACTTGAGCATCGTAGGATCACTTTATAGCCTCCACCACTTCTTACTGGGAGAGGGAACTATTCAGTTTGGCGTGCTTCCATGGAATGTTACTTCACTCACGAGGGTCTTTCACCCTTCTTACTTGGGCCAGTTCCTGTACCCACTGATCATCGTCATCTGGAATACTTTCTTGAAACTTTCGACCATGCCTTTGGTCACATGATGATGCATTTCTCTCGATCTCTCTGGTTTAGCATGGCAGACTCAAATCCACCCTACCATGTCTGGAGCATTCTTCAGTCCCTCTATGGAGACCTTTCACATATTTCCACCTTTGTTATTACTACTGATTAAGTTGTCTCCTCTATTTTTTTATGTGATGACATTTCCACTGACAAAGACTCTCTTGGTTCTACTTCTAATGATGAGGATTGTGCACCCAGTTTTGATGTTGAGAGTACTACAGAGGACTCTTCTCCTCCTCTCACTATTCCAGAGAGTGTTGACACATCCCACATCTCATCATATATCAAGCAATATCCTATTCAGTCTTATACATTCGTCACACCCACCTCCTTTCCACTTCCAGTGTGCGAGGCCCCTTCCACTCCTCTACCTTTATTGGATGACTCATACCTATCTGACATCGCTCTTCTATTTGTTGAGCCCCCTCATTGATATGAGTATCTACCTGACCTTTATCGTATTTTCACAGAGTCCACTTTTGATGCTCTACAGGTTCATCATCCATCTATAGGTATTTCATAGAAGTTCATCATCTCTGTTTTTGGGAGTGCCCCTTCCAGGAATCTTACCACTTCCACTTTTCCGAGACCTTCATTGATCCACCCTTGCTTGTGGATCCATTTTTTGTTGTGGGGGATGTTTTTTTGCCTTCACATCAGTTAGACATCCTTTCTGTGGGTGTTCACTCTTCATACTCTGATAGTTCTACACTCATGACATTACCTTCGGTTCCTTTCACACTCACTTGCTAGACCTATGTCACACTTTCATGGACCAGACTCAGAGTTCTTCGTGTTGTTGCCTTCGTTTTCCTTCATGAAGTGGGAAGACTTCCAGCACATCATTTCTGTCCTTCCTAAGGGTAGGCACATAGTTCGGTGTAGGTGGCTCTTCTTCATTCCAAAGGCAGAGGATCTCATCATCGACATTCTTTTGGGAGACCTCCTAGAGATTCATTCCAAAGTTCAAATCTGTCCATGGTATCTTCTGCATTTCTCTCGTCTCCCTCTTCTTCTCTCTTCTTCTTCTTTCTGAGAGATTGCCTCTTTGTACATGGATACCTTTTCAGGCTCGTCTATAGCTGGGACCCATCTTTGGCATCTTTCTTAGATTAGAGAGTGTTTTGTTCTCTTGTGGTGGATGTTTTTCCCACTGATTTTTCCTTCACTACTTGGGACTTCTTCTTGTACGTGGGTACCTCATCAGGCTTTGTGTTGGGACCCATTCGGTGGTTCATTTTAAGACACCCCTATAAAATTGAAGGTGGAAAATACCTGGCGAATATCCCCGTAACCACTTTCAGCGAAAGGCGAATTTGTGAGTATTGAAAAAAAAATTTCGCCTGGTTTTACAAGGTACCATGAGTGACGCGCGACAACACTAGTTCGTAAGGCGCACGCGACATTTGCGCGACAATAGTTAATCGACGTTATGACACTTGCGCGACAATAGATATAATGATGTGCGCGACTTTTTCACGATCGTGTAGTCGGCCGCAGCGTCGATGGAGACAATTGTCGCGCGACATTGTTCTACACCGACGCGCGACATCGCCCACTATTGACGCGCGACATCAACTTCTATTGGCCAGCGCGGCACGTGCCACTATTGGCCTTTACGACATCATCTAAGGCCGACGCGTGGCACTGTGATTAAATGACGCGCGACATCAGTAACTAAATGACGCGCGACACTAAATTAAATGACGCGCGACACTGTAATTAAATGACGCGCGCCAATGTAATTAAATGACGCGCGCCATTATAATTAAATTGACGCGTGACAACATTCTTTATTGACGCGCGACACTGTGATTAAATGACGCGCGACACTACATTCAATTGACGCGCGACAAAGGAAATAGATGACGCGCGACACTACATTCAATTGACGCCGACGAAAGGGACTAGATGACGTGTGACACTAAATTCAATCGACGCGCGACAAAGGGACTAGATGACGCGCGACAATAGAATAAGATGATGCGCGTCAATAGAGGACATTGACGCCCTATTTAGGTTATAAATAGCCATGTGCCGCTCATTTTCTCGTTTTCGTTTTCCCGTTCTCGAATTTTTGCAGGTCTAAATCTTTGACAAAGACGCTATTGCAACTACAATGTCGACTTCACATGCTTCCCAATTGCAAGTTCAGGAAGAAATTCAGGCCAATCCAACTCAATCTCTTTCGAAGATAACCTACAGGAATCCCTTATGCCCTCACATCCATACGGCTTTAAAGATGTCTTCAGAATATTCAGCTATAATGGAAGCGTGTGAATTTACAGGGCTCGTTAATATGCCACATTTCGAAACAGATCCGGATATTTTGAATTACCTTCTGTCATGCTACAATTCAGAGGACGGTATATTTTATGTTACTCTGAACGATGGCCAAATGTTCCAATTCACTATTGAACCAAATGACATACATCGGTTTACGGGCCTTCCTAACAAAAATTTACCAACTGTGACAACCAAGGCAACACTCACGGAAGATGACAAGAAATTTCTCGAATCATCGTACGGTTTCCATTTTGATTGTAAGTATAATTCATTTTAATTCATATTTTTTAATCTGTTTTTTAGTCTGATACAATTCTGTTATAAATTTATACTAATTTTCATTGTTTCGTATTTGCAGCCCATGTCAATAAATCCAGGCGTGGTGTAGATACACAATCAATTGCACATCACTTTTTGGCTGCACTTATTTCGTTTTTTCAAGCCAGAATTGTTTTGCAGGGTCGCCAAACAGATATACCAAATTGGGCCATTGCATACATTTGTGCCACTATCACAAAACGAAAATTCGATTGGTGCACATTTCTATCGAAAAAAATAAGAACTGACATAGCAAATTCAAGAGTCTCAGATAAACCCTACATTTATTCAACAAACTATCTCCTCGGCTTCTACTATGAGGCACTTTTAAATTTAAAACATAAACAAATTCCTACTTGCTCTGATGAGGCTTTGAAGAAATTCTCAGTTCCATTTGCAGAACAGCAGGTATAAACTATTTAGTTTGTAATTGTATTACTATTTTCTACATTACAGTGCACATTTATTAAATCTTAAATTTTAATGTTTTGCAGAGAAGATATCTGGAAGCCATTCCCAAAAAAAAAAAGATGTCAAGAGGAAGAGGCCAACTACACGCAGAGGCTTCGGGGGACTCCCAATCTGAAATGGAAGCTCACTCCTCTCCAAACCCTCAACAGTTTGAACTCGTTAAATGCCAGAGAAGTAATACATTCTCATATATTATTTACAAATTCCAAAGTTGCAGATTTTTTTTTCAATTTAAATTTTAACCAAATGAATTAACATTTAATATTGATGAATTGCAGGGATTTTGGAACCTTCTTCCCCAACTCACTCCATACATTCGCATGCATTGATATCTTCTGAACAGCCACTGAGTACAACTCCTACAAGGCCACCCGTAGCACCGAGAAAAACAACCCCTCGACAACAAGGTACAACTTTTCTATAGTACGTTTAATTTCGTAGTTTTGACTTTTGAATTGTTCTAATATTTTTCTTTTTTTCTTGTACTTTACAGCGCATGTCATTCATGATCAAACCACGGCAGCGACACCAACTCAACCATTAATTTTTAAAATGCCAACCAGAGGAACAGTGAAAAAGACCATTGGTAAACGCATGACTTTTGCTCCGGCCCCCAGTGGGACACTAAACCTTGACTCCTCGTTTCGTATTCCAACTCTCTCACTTGGTGGCTTGCCCAGTGCAACGGGCATATCTGTTTTGAACAATATAAATTTAGATGAAGATTATTTGGGCATTGATAGCAATGACCCAACTGGTTTTTTCGATACCCGCGAGATGATTCAAGGCCAGCAGGTATACTTCAAATTTCAATTTTAATATGCTTTACAATTTTTAATTACATTCTGATTTAAATTTATTTATCTAAATCTTGATTTATTTTTTCGAAAACAGGATCAGCCCACCCAAAGACAGAAAATAGCAGTTGATCTTGGTGAAAGCCCCCACACTTCTCCAGCAAGATCGTCTGCATCAGAATCAGATAGTGAAGAGTTTCCACCTTATCCTTTGGAGAACTTAATTGGTAATGATTGTCAATCCCATGTCAGTGAGTTTATTGTTCCTCATATCCAACAGCTAATAGAATGGGAGAGAAGGGCCAAAGTTCTTATCAATGAGATTATTAGTCGTTATGAAAATTATTGGCAACGGGACGGTTTATACGCTGCACCAAAATCAACTGCGAAGATGGATTCCTTACTTACCCAAGCAAGAAGTGGGACATCACGTTTAACAACAAATATAAAGACGACATTTTAGATAAGGCACTAAACAGTTTGAAAATATTAGTGCCGAGGCCTGGCATATTTTAACAAATGGTCAAAGGACAAGGATTTGGTATCAATCGCAAATGCCGAAAGAGATAGAGCGGTTGTAAGTACTATTACATTCAAACAATCGTTTTTGTTAATTTGAAATTTTGAATTTACATTAATATTTTGAATTGACATTACTCTTTTGGTGCGATTGAAATATGAAAATTTGAAGAGAGTCAAAGTAAGGTTTTGCAAGTTCACTTGGAAACAAAGAAAGAACAAACTTATCCGCTGCAAAAAATATGAAGCAAAATATTGTTTTGGTTAACAAACAAAACAATACACTAAAGCGGATAATTAAAGAGCATGGTCTTGACCCTGACATCTTGTTCAAAGAAAAAGCAGCTGCTGATCCAAATTTGCTGTCGCACGGAGATGCAACAAATCAAGAGGAAAGAATTTTAAAAATCGGGCAAAAGTCTTTAGAAGATCTCATATGTTCGGGGTTATTTCTGGTGTTGGGGAAAGAGGTGCAGCTAGAGTGGTAGAAGCCGTTGGGGAAGAGAGTACAGTAGAAGTTTCTAAAGAAAAAGAGGCTTCTCAAAATTAGAAACTGTTATTATTGACTAAACTCCTACTATTGCGTATGTAATATGTTATTTGAATTTAATTATATGTATGTTTCTTGTTTACTTGCATTGTCATGAATTGTATGTGGACGTAGATGATGAATGATGATAATGATAGATGATGATGAAAGATGATGAATGATGAGAATTGATAATCAATGATAGATGCTGATGAAATATGATGATCAATTTAATTTCTTTAATTATCTTGAAAATTATGTCTTTGGGAAAAATAGCAACTAAGTTTTGAAATGTATCTTTCTTGTTTAAAGAGATTCACCTCTATATTAGTGCATAATCTTAAACTAGAGAGGTTGTTTGATGTAGAGGCTGTAAGAATTAGAGCTTGGGAAATAATCAAGACAATGGTTTAAAAGATATGGTTTTGTTATCATGGATATTGTTTTGTGTAGAGGCTATGGAGGCTGGATTAATCAAAGATGGAATAACCATGTGATTAAAAGATAGGTCAAGCTCGATACATAACTTTGAAGTTTAATGTAAAACATATAAGGTTTTTATCATGAAGATTAGTCTGTTTTGAGTCTATAAGTTGATATAATTTTGAGTGTATATATTTCTTATAATTTAGATAGAGGTTTTTTTAATGAATGATTGATGAAATGCAATCAATCTATTTGAATCTCTATTCTTCTAGCTACAATCTTTTTATCTTCTCTGGATAATCCCATTACGTGGACACCATTTGAGATGAAGTATGCATCTATAATTCACTCAACTTAATAGTTTAATATTTAATAAATTAAATATAATTCTAAGAAATAAAGAGAGAATCATCACTGGAAAGAAATTAAACATAATTGCAAATAAGATAGGGTTTAACTTACCTCTTGCGGTGAAATCATCAAGGGTAATTTGCTAGATCTTTGTTTTACCTGACATTGTAGACAGAGGGGTGAGTTGTCTGACATTGTCAGTCCTGAGAAGTCCCAGTAACATCTTTAAATATATAGATCAACAATATCTTTAAACAATAAGATGATGTTGTAGAAGATACCTATTTAAAATTGAAATCATCACCGGTAATGTGCTAGATCTTTGTCTTAATAAAATTCAACACAAAAATAGATTAGTAGATAGATGGGTGAGTTGCCTGACATTGTCAGTCCCGAGAAATAACAGCTTCCTCGGACGGATGTCAACCCACGTTTTCAAAAAATAATATATTGTATTTAACCATTTGTAACAAACAATAAAATTATCACTGCCACTAGTAATGAGCTATATCTGTGTTTCAAAAAAAACCAACACGAGAAATGGATTAGATTATAGATGGGTGAATTGCCATGGTTTACCATGCCAAATTTAATAAGATTTAACAACCTTTCTGTTTAGCATCTAAGAAAAAATACAGTGCCTTCTCCAGATAAATTATAGAAGTTAAATTTGTATAGGATTCTCTTCGGGACTGCTCTTGAAGTGTTTGAATTAAAATATGCCTTTTTTTTCAAATTTTTCAATAAGGTTGTTTACATATCGTATTAGTTACAAGAATGAACTTGAAATATATGATCCTTTAGTAGATTCCTGCTACCATCATGTTTTGTTTTCCTTTTCTGAAGATACAATGTTCAACTGTATGTTTGAAGACAATTTTCTTGAAGCTCCGCCATTTCTATGCCTTGAATTGATTAATCATGATCTTCTTGAAGTACAATCCATAAAATCAAGTGTCTCAAATATTGAAAAAAAAAATTTACAGCTCAAGTATACATCAAGCTCAACAAGTAACATGTCTAAAATCAAGTGTCTCAGACATCAAGTACACACCAATCAGTGTCTCAATTGGCTGCATTGCAAACATGAAGGCTTCATCACTCCTTACGCGCGTCAGAGGAACGTCAATTGTTTCAATCGACGCACGACACTGGTATCTTTTGACGCGCGTCACTGGTATCTATTGACGTGCGTCACTGGGATCTATTGACGCGCGTCACTGGCTTCTATTGACGCGCGTCAATGGCAGCTATTGACGCGCGTCAATGGCAGCTGTTGACGCGCGTCAATTGCTTCTATTGATGCGCGTCAATGGCTTCTATCGACGCCATTGGCGCGCGTCGATGGATTCATTGACGCGGCGTCGGTGTCTTCTATTGGCGCCAGCGTCGCTTCATTTACGCGAAGTCAATGGCTTATTGGCGCGTCAATGGCTTCTATTGACGCGCGTCAATGGCTTCTATTGACGCGCGTCAATATTGGCGTCGTGGCTTATTGACGCGTGTCGTAAAGCTTATTGGCCCAATGTAAGCCATCGACGCATTTGACGCGCGTCTATTGATGCGTTTGACGCCCGATTTAGCCTATAAATACCCTTCTACCGGTCATTTTGTCGTTTTCACCTTCGGCTCTTGAATTTTTGCAGGTCTCAATGCTTCCCAACTGCTTCCCAATTCAATCGATGTTTCTTATGCCCTCACATCCATCTTTTGTTTTAAAGATGTCTTGACTCTTGATGATAAATATTTAATGGATGCGTGTGAATTTACAGGGCTCGTTAATATGTCCCATTTCGAAACAGATCCGGATATTTTGAATTACCTTCTGTCATCCTATAGTTCGAGGACGGCATTTTTTTATGTGACTCAACGACCATTTGCCAATTTTTCGATTCAAGATAAAGCAAATGAAATCCATCGGTTTACAGGCCTTCCGTTCAAAAATTTACCAATTGTTACAACTAAGGCAACACTCGTGGAAGAAAAGAATTTTCTCGAATCAACGTTTGGTTTCCATGTTGATTGTAAGTATAATTCGTTTTAATTCGTATTTTTATTCTCGATCAATTTGCTTTATTATAAATTTATAGTAATTTTCTTTGTTTCGCATATATCCAGGGCGTGGTGTCTAATATGTAGCATTTCTGAGTACATGTAATTTTTGCAATGCTAGTGTCTAAGATTAGCTTTGTAACTTTGTTTGACCTGATGAGTGCAGTGGAAAAGTTTAAACAAAAAAAAGATCTTAAGAAAACTGATGGAACCAAGAAGGGGAAATTAAATGATGTTCCCAAACTTGATGCAAATCAAGCAGTAGGGAAGAATTCTGATCAATGTACTTTAATATTAACGGAGGGTGACTCAGCCAAGGCACTTGTAGTCGCTGTAAGTGTTTGTGCCATGAATCAGGGAAATGTGAATATTGAATTTGGTAGTTCTTGTGACATGTTTCGACATCACTTTCCAATTTAATTTTTTGTTATTTTAGTTATCTTTATGCTATCAGGTGGCAGGAATATCTATTTTTTGGGAAGCTACCACTCACCAACAAATGGAGAATAAAGAGATAGTAAATAGAAAAAAAATCCTTGGTCTACAGGAAGATAAAATATATGACAGCATTAAATCTTTAAGATATGGCCATCTGATGATAATGACAGACCAGGTACATGATCTTTGTATAGCGGTGTTTAGTTTCTTTAAATGTTCCCCCTGTATATTTGGTTGTGTTTTGAGACTTTTTATATTTGTTTTCTAAGCCTCCAGATGTTTTGTATCTCCATGTCTAATGTCGGCACATGTTAATGTAGGCAACTCACAAAAATGGAAATGTGTTATCTTTCTACACAATTCCTGAGTATGAAGCTTGGAGAGAATCATTGAGTGGATCGATAACCAGCTGGACCATATAGTACAAAGTAATGCTAGTTTGTTTTCCTCTTTATATGTTTTCGAGTTCTGGTTTTGTTCGCTTGCTGATTAGGTATCACTTGTTGCTTGGACCATACAGGGTTTGGGCACAAGTACCTCTAAAGAGTGCAAGGAGTATTTCATAGATCTGGACAAGCATAAAAAAGATTGTGTGGGTTGATGAGAAAGATGGAGATGCTTCCTCATATCAATCAGCTTCTCCAATCAATCAGGTTCTCCAATCAATTAGGTATCACTTGTTGCTTGGACCATACAGGGTTTGGGCACAAGTACCTCTAAAGAGGGCAAGGAGTATTTCATAGATACCTCGGACAAGCACAAAAAAGATTGTGTGGGTTGATGAGAAAGATGGGAGATGCTTCCTCATATCAATCTGGTTCTTATCAATGAGATTATTAGTCGTTATGAAAATTATTGGCAACGGGATAGTTTATACACTGCATGCTGATCCAAATTTGGTTGTCGCGCATGGAGATTTCTCGGTGTTGGGGAAAGAGGTACAGGCCACGATGGAAGAAGCCGTTGGGAAATAGTGCGAGTAGAATTGGATAAAGAAAAAGAGGGTTTTGAAAACTAGAAACTTCTACTATTGAATATGTACTATGGTTTTGAATATAATTATATGGATTTACATACATACATCTTTAATTTTAATTGCATTAGATTGTGATTATCATGTATTATATATATGTTTCTTGTTTATTTGCATTGTCATGAATTGTATGTGGACGTAGATGATGAATGATGATAATTGATAAGTGCCAGCAACATCTTTAAATATATAGACCAACAATATCTTTAAATAAATGTTAATATAAGGTAACGATAACAAGAGCTGAAAAAATATAAGGTAACAAACAATAAGATTATGTTGAAGAAGATACCTATTTAAAATTGAAATCATCACCTGTAACGTGCTATATCTTTGTCTTAAAAACTTCAACACAAAAAAATTGATTAGTAGATAGATGGGTGAGTTGCCTAACATTGTCAGTCCCGAGAAGTAACAGCTTCCTCGGACGGATGTCAACCCACGTTTTCAAAAAATAAAAATATTGTATTTATCTAAATGTAAATACATACACCTATAACATCTTTAATTATAACCAGAGCTGAAAAAATGAATAGTAACAAACAATAAGATTAAAGGGAAAAGGATACCTGCTTAAAGTTGAAATCATCACTGCCACTGGTAATGAGATATATCTTTGTTTTAAAAATATCCAACACGGGAAATGGATTAGTAGAAAGATGGGTGAATTGCCTGACATTTTTAGTATATAGACCTGTAAACATCTTTAATGGAGATAAAGATAAAGATAAAAGATACCTACTTAAAGTTGAAACACTCCATTATCAATAGCTTTATCAAAGTCGATGTTGTCTTCTGTAGAATGTGACGAAGAGACAATTACACTCTCAAGGTTGGGAATATTTGTACCTGTAACTGTATTATTTACACCTCTTTTTTCGCAAAGGGAATTCCAGTGAGCAATTGCTCTGTCAAAATTTAAAAAGTAACAAACAAATTAACAATAAGATTAAGGGGAAAAAGATACCTGCTTAAAGTTGAAATCATCACTGCCACTGGTAATGAGCTAGATCTGTGTTTTAAAAAAATCCAACACGAGAAATGGATTAGTAGATAGATGGGTGAATTGCCTGACATTTTTAGTATATAGACCTGTAACATCTTTAATGATAAAGATAAAAGATAAAGAAGATACCTACTTAAATTTGAAACAGTCCATTATCAATAAGCTTCACCAAAGTCGATGTTGTCTTCTGTAGAATGTGACGCAGAGCCAATTACACTCTCAAGGTTGGGAATATTTGTACTTGTAGCTGTATTATTTACACCTCTTCTTTCGCAAAGGGAATTCCAGTGCGCAATTGCTCTGTCAAACGGAAAGGTTTCGAGGGAGTATCGAGAAACGTAACACCTCATGCAACTTTCCAGATTTTTGTCCAACCTGTTTCTCAGTTTTGATTTTATAAATGACAATGCACTGAAAACCCTTTCATCCTCCACAGACCCCAAAATCATTGTCTGGCATAACTCATATAGTCTGAAATACTCACTGATATCTTCTTGTAAGATAGAACTTTGAAAGATTCCTCGCCACAGCCTTGTAATAGCACCACTTTCAGAAGGTTGATCTAAATTCTTATATTGGTTCCTCATTGTTGTTGCAAAATTGGTTGACTGAAACTTCAATAAATCGGCATTCAGTATACCTTTGATTTCTGTACCCTTGAGCTCTGAAGTCTTTGTAAATTGTTCCATTATTGTACCCATTGACTTATGGAAATGCTTACTGACAAAGTCTGCACGGCCACCTTCTGTATTCCAAAAATTCGGATTCATCACACCCATTGCTTCCAGAATTTTGTCTTTACAGAAACGTTCCCTAATTTCTGATGACAAGGTTTCTGAAATTTTTTTAAGCTTTATTCTTGTCTCAACTATCACAGACTCAAACAAATTACGTGTCACAGGAACATCTTCTCGTTCCGATCCTGTAATATCTTGACGTCTTTGCAAGATGTGCATTGGTATTTCCCTCCCATTAACAGAGATGCATAGGTGATCGTGGATATTAAATCTCAAAAAGGTGTTAGGATTTTTAAGATCTAATAAATCTCTCCAATTTTCAAAAACAGTGCATCAAAACTATCACGAGAGCAGATCAATATATCAAGACTTTGACATACCATTTTCCTCATCCTTATAAAATCCACGATATAGATCAATCGCCCATGCATGCTTCATCGATGTATTGATCTCCTTCAACATTGGAAGAATACCAACCAATGTAAGCAAAGTCTCCAAATCAGTTAAGCGGAACAACAGGTCCCTTGCCCTATCAACTTCATGACGGTATTTGTGCATGAAACCAACCAATGAAGGATACTCCTCACGAACTCTGCATGCTGGTTCATACAAAGAGATCCATCTAGTCTCCACATCCTTCAGAAGTTTTTTGCCGTCTGTAATTCCAATTGCAAATTTTTGGAACTCCAGAAAACGCTTTGGGCTGCTTGACATATAGGCATGGAGTTCTCTTATTAGGTCTTCTAATTTAGCAACATTTTCATGGTTGCTTACCATTTTATATGCTAAATTCATTCTGTGAGCCATGCAGTGAATTGGTAGCATATATGGGGCCACTGTTGTTTGTAATCTAACACAGAGCCCTGTTCGGTGACCCTGCATGACAGATGCACCATCTGCTCCAACGCATACCAACTTCGTAGCAATTTCATAATCAGTCATACCAGCAACATCTTTCAAATGAGAAACAACTATTTTGTATAGGTTTTCAGCATTGCAGTTTTCAACCATTTTCATAACACCCAACAGATGAGGTGTCCTTATATGATTTTCTAATGTATAGATGTGGATACATACCCATGCGGTGTTGTCGACTGCAGTCACTTCATCAATTGAAAGAGAGATAAAGTTTGCTTTTTTTACATTCTCTTTCAAATCTTCCTTCTCTATCATCGAGAGGCATTTTGCCATTTCCCATCCACTACTCTCGGACCAATGAGACTGAGGTACATTCAGCATTCCGTTAAATTGATACAAAACCTTGAAATCGAGGAAATCTGACATTGCCCTTCCTTTTTTAAGTATTTGAAAAAGAGTAGAGAACTGTATGAATTTTGCTTGTAGATTAGTTTCTTTCATCTTACCAATATGCGATGTGATCGTTCCTCCCTTTTCCAACAGATGTCTGTGTTTTTTCTGCTCTGCCTCATATTCCGCTGCGTATCTGACATGCATGCACTCCTTTTCAGTTTTCCACCTATGTGTTTTGATTTTCTGGCCATCCGCCCCTGTTACTGTTAAATATTGTTTTCCACAATGTTTTTCTATAGTGTCCAGCTTCAGTTGCATTTTTTGTTGCTTTCCCAATTTCCACGTACATATTGTACATGTACATTCACATGGGATTTCTTCAGAATTAGATGATACAACAGGTTCAATAAATGGAAATTTAGCTGCCCAATCAAACTTGTATGTCCTGCCAATGGTCCACATATTCTTGTTTGTTTTCAATGCTTTACTTTTTTGAGTAGAATTTGTAGCAATATCGCAATCACCTGGTTTCCTCTTTCTTGGACCAGAGTTTGATTTTGATTTCTGTCTTCCATTTTGCTGAGTGTTTGTATCTGTGATATCTAGCTGCACTTCTGGTTGCACCCCAACAGGAACAATATCTTCAAGATCTGGCATATTATCGTAGGTTTCATTTGTTTGACCGTGTGATCATCTTGCGTAATGCATGTCCACCTCAATAATACCTTCCACACAGTCAGTATTCTGATTGTTTTTGGTGGCATGTATATGATTGGTATTTACACTATCTGTACCCGCAGAGTTTCCAAAATACTTGAAGAGTGATTTCTGAGATTTCTTACTTACTTTTAGGTTATTCGTATTCTTTGAGCTGGCACCTTCCATTATTCTGAAAAGAGTCCTGCGTCAGCAAAAGAACCAAGAAGCGACTCTGTCCAGTCTCTGAGGTCTTGTCGCGCGTGAACTGTCTGAGGTCGCGCGTCAACAATGCCCGAGTCAACCCTTTCTCAGTCGCGCGTCCACCCTTCCTCTGTCGCGCGTCACTTCGTAGCCCAAGTCGCGCGTCAGTATAGCTCTTGTCGCGTCGCGGTGCGCTCGGGTCAGCGTCGATCGACATATCTTGTCGCGCGTCGATTCACTCTTGTCGCACGTCGATCGCATGACTCTTGTCGTAGGCGTCGATGCGTCAAGATAGCTCTTGTCGCGCGTCAGTACAGATCTTGTCGCGCGTCAATATTGCCCTTGTCGCGCGTCAACACCTGCATTGTCGTGCGTCGAGTTATAATATGAATCTCTGGTGCTCAAGGGTATACTGCGAGTTCAAATTTCATAGAGATTGGTAATTTGGTAAGCTACTTGAGGTATACTACCCACTCAAAAATTCACCTTTTCAATCACATAGGTTTTTATAGGAGATGTTTTCAAATGAAGGCGATATAGCCGACCCCCAAAAAAATATACCAAGGACACTCGAAAAATTCACCTTTTTCAAATTTTCCACAAATTTTCGCCATATTACGAATATTCGCATAAAATTATCACTGGACCCATTTCTCATTTTTGACTTGCCGCCTCATCCTAAGTTATGATGAAGGGGGGTGTTGGTGTGTATTATTTTCCACATCATTAGGTGAGATCATAGGTCCACGTGTCATTTAGGGGTCATCATGAGATTCTCTTACGCATCAGTGCGTCATATGCGTCATTGAGAGTTACACTTCTATTCTGGGAATGTAACTCCCCCTCTCCACTCGAGTTATCATGATTACAGCATTGGGGGTGACTCAGCACCTCCTATATGTACACCCCTTTGGATCTATGAGATAGAAGAGATTTTGTGGCTTATCGAGGTTCCTCGCCTGCCCATTTTTCAAATCTTTGCATGTGCATTCGGTTGATGCTCACTCCTCCCAAGATCTCTTCACGCTGTCATTCGCACGTATGTTGATGTGCACATTGTCCCTCATGATCCTTGCTTGTGGGTTTTTGTACCCTCTTACAACGACCACCTAATTTTGATACCCTGGTTAGCAAGGTGTAAGGTTGTGGTAGAAACCATGATTGATGGTCAAATTGTAAATCAATTATGTAAATCAAAAGGTGGAGTTTAATTGCTTCACACCAACAATATTCCTAAAATATCCAGTTATTTAAGTATCTAAAGGTTGAATATTCCTATTATATTGTAAATGAAGAACCAAATTATATTAAAATTATAAAATATGAAGGTATGGGAGACCATTCCTGGAAGCAGACGAGTTGGTCTTAGATTTCCTCGCCCTTCTGATCGACTTCTCATGAAAACCTTAAAGTTGCTAACCCCACGTGACTTTCCTTCCTTGATTCATTAAAAAAAATTGATCACGTCATTTTTGTAAGGTTCATAAAGGAATTTCAGCAATGTCCTCTGACCATACACCGATTACCATTCGTTTATTATGGATTTCTACTCCTTGTTCCCAAGCTCCCCATTTTGATAGCGGCTAAGATAATGATAACAAGAGTGAACTGTTTGGGATATTTTCAAAGGAAGGTGTCATTATTTTGGGAGGATTCACATACTCTAATCCAAAGCTTCTATTTCCTAAACACAAGGGAAACAAAACAAAGACATTGGAACTTTTACTTTTCCCCATCCATCACATTACGAGGAAGTTTCTAAATCCTTTTTAACAAGACCATTTTAAACATGTCCTTGTTGCCCACATTGACAACAAAGAGATAAATATTATAGAGGAATATGTGGGGTATCAAAAAGATATTTCCAACATCTTAAAAAAATAACCACTACTCAAATTTATAGATAAAGAGTAGGAGAAGTGAAGTGGTAGTCAGTGCATCCTGGCCCAGGTTGTCGTCAGCAGGCAAAGGTTATAGTGCACGTAGCACAGGTTCAAAAGTAGAATAAGAAAATTCAATACAACTATAAAATATGCTTGAATGAAACTCCTCCTAATCCCTAATCTCTTTCTTCTTTTGTATACAACAAACAAGTCAGCAACCGATAGTATTTCCCCTTTCTGAGACATTTGAACTTGCTTTAGATTCATAAATCAATCCAAATTAATCCCTTTGTATATAGTAGAATGAGGAGATATTTAGGTCATTGTTTTTATCTTTGTACTCGGGTCATTTGACTCATAAATGGACTGATTTTTATGGCTATTAGTGATATATTCGTTTAGCATAGTTCCTTGTAGCTTTGTTTATTTAATTATAAGAGTATATAACTCTCAAATTATTGGAACTATCCAATTACTACTAAATTTGCAAATTTAACTTGGGTTTCATGGTGGTTAACGCCTCTAGTCAAAAATAAGGTGTTTGTATTATTATGCAAGGAAAATGGTAGATGTGCAAGCCGTAAATATGTCCATGCCTTGTTAGAGCTCCTTCCACATGCCACCGCCTAACATAGACCACCATCCCGACCAACCTCTTTTAATTTTCACCTACTTCCCCCTCGGTACACATCCCAAGTTTCGATTAATTTTATATTCTTTTTATTTATTAAAATAATTTAATGTATTTAATTATTATTATTACCGTTATTTCAAAATTTTCTTATCTCATTTGGTTTCCTAGAAAATCTACTAAAACGTTTTTGTATATTATTATTATTATTATGTTAGTTTTATGCAATACCTTATTTTATACAATTTACATATTTATATTTATATATATATATATATGTGTGTGTGTGTGTGTGTGTGTGTGTGTGTGTATGTGTGTGTGTGTGTATATATATATATATGTAACTATAATAATTTTAAATATGATATTACAGTCCAACCAAAATGAATAAGATAATCATATAAGCCTAATTCAAGGATGACATTCAATAATCAGAGAGGTAATAGCCACCTTGCATAGGTTTTTCCAAACACCAAGAAGCTAAGTTAATCCCTGATAGGATTTTGAATCTTCTCACTTGACTTACACAAAATATGCATAGGATCTGATACCTCCTAACTTGTTCAAGAAAAAGGTGAAATGTGCTCTTGTATACACCGACGGGTTAGGTGTGGAGGGGTACTCGCACCTTAATCACAGAAACAAAGAAGCGGGGCATTATAGAACCCATCTCCTTTTTCATTTGGATTACCTTGAATATAGTTTTTAGAAAAAAAATTAACTTGTTTTCTATATTCTGAATCTTTTGAAATAGTGTTATTTTATATTGTGTCCTGATATTATTTCTCTATCTTAGCTTTATATATACTTCTCTATTTCATGGAGACATGTTTGTTTGTGCATCTATGTAATTAATTTAGAATTATGTTCACTTCTTTTGTTGATGTGCATTTTCTATTGAAAATTTGTATTGATATTTTTTATTAAGAATCATGGTCATCGAAGGTGAATAATTTTGTGTTGGTATAGTATCCTACCAAAGGGAAATGAAGGATTGGTAGCATATAATACATTTTCCTTAAAATTGGTCTTTCTTATGCATATCCTTCGTATAGACTAGGTCTTGCTCATTTATATATAAGGCATTCAAATTTGAAGGAAATTCTAGGAAATATTTGTGTCAATGAAATGAATATGGAATCCAATACCTTACAATCCTCCAAGGTAAGTTAAAATGGGGATTTTTCTCTGTTTTACTAGACCTTTTTTCCTTTTTCAAGTGTGTGGTTTTATGATGACTATCCCAGGAGACTAAAATTTAATCAACACATATTTTGGTGAATATATGTGATGTGCAATGACCATAATAGGGATGTCACTACAAGCCATTTTCGTATACAAATATCTTGTATATATCTTATGTTGCATTTATTGCAATTTAGTCCCCTCCTATGCACAATCATGGCCATTTTATTGAGCATCCACTTGAATATGATTTTGCCTAATTTTTTGGATCTTAGTATTAGGAAAGATAATATCAAATCACCTTCAATTTGGAATACATTTCCTTGTGAATAGGGAATTCTAGAAAGTGCATCACGTATTCTTAGCCTAATTTCTAATAATAACCACGCTTTCAATATTTGACTCCCATTTTTAGATTTATTTTTATTGGAATAGTAGTATATATTTTATTCCAAAACATTTTAGTTGTAGTTTACTTGTTATAAATAATTTGCTTCTAAAATTCTCAACAAGTCCTTAGCTTACCATCGATTTAA